>JAJOOS010017291.1:0-13615 GCA_029582725.1 Solanum chiquidenum | reverse complement strand
TCCTTTTAAAAGCATGTTTTTGCATGGTTATCATACTTAGTGCATTCTTGTACTAACATCATTCTTCTTCATCTTTTTACACCAAGTGTAGGTGGTGGCGGCTAAAGGACTTTCCTAGAAGTGATGAGCTTGGCTTACTATTCCCAAGTTCGGGTGTGTCCTTAAAGATTCAAGGACCTTTATGTTTAAAGAGTTTCCTTAAGTTCATTGTACTAGATAGTAGTTTCTTTTGTATTGTAAGGGTCGTGTCCCTCTTGTGTTGTAGTCGTGTTTTAAGATGGCTACTTTGAGACGTAGTATTCCGATTTTGTATTAAAGGTTTAAATAATGTGACTTTTTAAGTCTTGAGTTATTTATGAAAAGTTTTAAATTTTTCGCTATTTTTCTATGATAATGCTATGACGAATGCTAAGGGCTTGTATAAGACCTCCGAGAGGTCGAATACGCCGGTAAAAACTAGGGGGTTCTCTCGGGTCGTTACAAACAAACCCATCACTATGGAAACTTACATACCTCGATTTGGCAAAATAAATCCTCGATTCGCAAGAAACTTGATAGTTCTTCCTTTTCTCTTCTTTTTTCCTCTTTTCTCCTCTTGAACTCTCTTCTAAGACTCTAAGAGAATTTAGAATTATGAAAACTTACCCAAATCAGTTTAGACCCCTAAATTATTACTAAAAACGTTTAAAGCTGATGGGGTAAGGAAAAGACCAAAATACCCCTCATTAATTCAGGTAACTTTCCTTAACTGGACAGACTGACTTCAAATGGGAATATCTCCCTCACCCGAACTCAAAATTCAGCATACTCGGCGGCGTTGGAAAGAGGATTCAAAGACCTTTCATTTGATATCCTATAGGCCACCTAAATCATTTTGTACCAAAAGTTACGGACGTTTGAAGTTGACCCAAAACTCAAAACTTAAGCATAATTTGAACAAATCTCAAATTAGCTCTTTCCAAATTAATTATTTCTTAATTGGATCACTCTAATACCGGGTGTTACATTGCACTTATTTCGAACACTGACCAACAGAAAAATGATGTTGTAGCCATTAGTGAAAGTGAGGCACCTCTGAGTCCGAACAAGCCTCACATAGTTCGTGATGATAGTGAAACAATTGAAATACAATAGTTGTTTATTTTTAGTCTTGTTAATCTTGTTTGGTTCTAAATTCTTTTGTTTACTATACATTTATATTTTTGTAGCAGTTTATATTGAAAAATCATCGTTTTAACCTTATGAAGTTTTGATTTATCATTAAAATGGTATGGCATATATTATTCATTTCCGTGTATATTATGTTTTTTGTATCCGTTCCTTGCATTCTAGTTTATATGTCTTCTGTAACACCCAGAAAACTAGTAGGTGAAACTAGAGCCTTACGTGTGAGCTTTTGAGTTTGATGTTTGGTTTAATGTTGTAATGGTGTCTCGATCTTAGGATGAGGTGTTTAGGGTTAAATGTCAAGGTACAACCCCCCAAGGACCAACCAAGGGGTCCTTTAGGAGGACCCTAAAGCCTAACCCCAAGGCTGCCCAAAAGTGTGACCCACAGAAGGGACTTACGCTCCGTAGGGTGGTCCATGCTCCGTGGGTCAAGACCTCAAATGAGGAGATGCAGACCCAACCCATGAAATGACCAGTATGGTCCGTGAGTCCATCCACGCCCCGTGGGTGGGGGTCGTGGATGGGGCCTGCATGCTGTCCAAAATCTCGGCCAAAGGTAAGTTAGTTTAGGAAATTCTTCTTCAAGTTGGGTTAATGTAGGGTCGTTTTATATGGAATTATTACACATATATAAACTATTTTAAGTCATTAAACACCCTATTAACTCATTAAATCTCAAGACCCCAAATCAATTCCCAAATTCTCTCCAATATTTCTCTCTCTAGAAATTTCATTGAAGAGAAGAACAAGGTCAAGTCTAGGGGTCAAGAAGCAGCCTTTTGTCAAGTCTTGGGGTCAAGGAGCAGCCTTTTCTCTTCAATTTCGTGAGGAAATCTTCATAAGGTATGATAGTCTTGACTTATGGATAGTTTCCTTCCATAAAGCCCTTCAAAACTCTATTTCTCAAAGTTGAAATTCTCTAAAACCTAGGTTTTCAATCTATAGCATGGATTCACTTTCAAAATGATTTAAATGTGTTTATTATCTTATATATGATCAATTTGATGAATTACTACTGCTTTTATGATGAATTACCCAAGAACCCATGAAATCCCCAATTTTCCCAATTTGGATCTTCAAGTCTGGGTGTTGTGGTATGTTGGCTCAATTGAGTATTTAATGATTGTTTATGGTGTAATTACATGAATTTAGTATGGTTATGCATGTATTATTATTGATTAACCTAAGATTCTAGGGTGAAATTCATATAGTCTAGGGTTATGTCATGAAAGAGGCAAATTGAGGGTTTAGATGTGACTTTCTAAGATTGATGAACTTCTTTATGAATTGCCTTAGATTAGATGACCTATATATGAATTTCTTAAAAGTAAAGCTTGTAGACATGAATGAATTAGTTTAGGGCTTATATGATGGATCATGGTTGAGTAGTATTGAGATTGAGTTTACTTGATGCTATATAACTATAATTGGTTAAGAATGAACCATGTGGTTAGTCTACCTTGAGAGTTAGGTTTACATGATGACCATGTGAGGTATTGCTTGAGAGTAATGCTTGTAGCATGAAGATGACTCCTAGGTCTTTAAGGGTAAAAGCTAATATGAATGATCTATGAATGTTGAGCCTTTAAGAAGGAAGCTATTATGCATATGTATGGAATTATTGTGGAAGGACTTTACCCACATGACCTATGATATGACTACATGAGCTTATACATGAAATGAATGAACTACTTGAATTATGATTATGTCCATGTCTAATGTAGTGAATGCTATATGTGTTGACTTAATATGATCTATGATTCTTGAATGCAAGATATGAGGGGTATGCATGATTATGATATTATGTGCATGTTTTCTGAACACCTTGAGAGTGAAGTGCCTATGATGATAATGTTGTTGTTGTGTCATTGAAAGGATAATCACACACATACACCCCATGCATGAACAATGACTATGATGTGACTAAGGTGTTGATTGAGTTATTGAATCATGACATTCCCCTCATCTAATGTAGTAATTCTAGATGTTTGGGTTGAGTTTGATTCTTAGCCCTTGTAGGTAAAATTATGAGAGTTTGTACATGTTGATGAGAATTGTGTATGAGTTTGTGATTCACTTAGAAAGTGAAGATCCTATGACTATTGTGTAATTGTGGTATTGTGTTACGATCCAGACCGTCATGATTGGCACCCACACTAACACTCTAGTGGGAGAACCATTACTACAACCCAAATGAAGCGACTAATAAAAAAACTAAGGCATTTAACATAGAAAAAATAGAAATAAATGCTAAAAATTGAAGTTTCCATAAACTTCAACAATTGATCTAACAACTAACAATGCGGAAGATAACCTAGAACTTGTAAGTCAATGTACCAAAACATCTAAACAAATGATCCAAGTCTAAACAAGAAGGGATACATCCCCAAACTAATGAACTAATCAACTAACTAGAACAAATATCTAAGTCCGGAAATGATGGACATAGACGAAAGAGAATCCCATGGCAGCTCGGAAGAATTGGCTCACCCTTGAATTCGAAGCAATGTTCACATATCTTCTAAGTGAGGTTTGTCAGTAGCTACTTGAATATGCCCTGCACTCAACAAAATAAGAGCAAGTACAGTATCAGTACACAACCACAGTGTACTTGTAGGATCACGCGGCTATCCCACTAGTGCAACATAAACAAGTCAAACAACATTATAATCACATGCATATATATCAACATATAAAACATTATTAACATGAAAAATCAACAATGCATTTCATATTTATCATCACATCATTGGTCCACTCATGGAACCCAAACCCAAATAGTTAGCATGCCGGAACGTGGCAATCCGATCCCATATTTATGCCAGAACGTGGTAGCCGATTCCATATTTATGCCAAAATGTGGCAATTCGATCCAAGTTAATTATGCCGGAACGTGGCGATCTGATCCCATTCACACACCACAATCACAAACACAAGTATATCCTCAAGATCATACATTTAAGTCATGATTTCATGGTAACAATAATTCATCTATCTAATTTACAACAAGTGTGATCAACATTGCAACATTCATACATATACAAGTATCATAATGAAGCAAGAACAAGCATACATCACACGATCATAGAATTATAACCATCACCTACCTCGAAACAAGCTTGAAACCCTAAGAAACTTGATCCTTCCCTTTTCGGATTTGTTCCGCTTATTCTTGGTTTACAAACGATTAATATAATACGGGAATCAATAAAAAATGATTAATTACCCGGATTACTAACAATTCTATGAAAAACCCATGATCCAAATTATCCAAATTAGGGTTGTTTCCACCGTAGAATCTATAACAAAACTCTGCCCTATCAATATTCACCCATTCTATTACGTTCTACGGATCGAAAAATGGATTTGGGGAGTGAAAAACCTACCTTTAACCTCAAGAATGGTGAAAAATGAGTAGGAGTCGTCTGGGGTTCGTTCCTTAGCTCTAAAAATTGAAAAGTGCCAAATAAGGTCATTTAAGGGTTTATTAACGACTTTAATTCACATTGAACCCACCACAACGGCCGTCACCCTTTTTTTTCCTTTTTGTTTCAATATTTTTCTCTACTCACGTTGTTCTTTTCTTTTCTTTTTATTAATTTATGTTTATAATTATTTTTTCTTCTTATGCTTTGTCGGTTTTTTAATCAATCTTCCTCATTTTTCTTTTTACCATAAATTCCTAAATAATAGTCATACCTCTTAATTATATATCTTAACAATCAGAATTAAAGCGATAATCATCTTAACGCTTATTTTAAAGGCAAATTATTTTTTATCAAAATAATATATTAAAAAAAAACTAAAACACATTCCACATTGGTTTTCTAAATCACTAATCAATTAAACTTTAGTTTATATCCTAATCTAACAAGTCTACAAATAATTTCGACAAAAAATTCTTAAGTGAATACTAAGCTCCAAGAAACATTAATTATTCACAATATAAATTGCATCTAAAGAGCATAGGACAATAATAGTAAAAAATATATGATACATCGTTTAATTTTATTTTTATAATATTATTATTTTTTAGCAAGAAACGTCTTCGGTTTCGTTTTCCTAAGCAGTCGTAAATTCTCAAAATTTATCACAACATGCATCACAGATTGATATTAAATAATAATAACATGCGATTCGAAGAACTTCATATTATTGGAATCGAGTTTTCATACAAATTTACTAGTTAAATCATGCGAGAATTTAGAGTTACCTCTCTCTGCGAAAATTGATACCACAAAAACAATTACTATGATCTACTGATTTCCAAAGTTAATAGCTAATATTAACTTTAAGGAGTCACAAATCCGTAACCTTGAACAAAACCTCGAACGCTGACTTAATTCTCAAAATAAAAAAAAACTCACTTTTGTTATCTTTTCTCTCTGTTTTTTTTTTCTGTCCCGTTTCTTCTGTGTATCTCCGGAAGTCCTCTCCCCTTTTGAATTGTAAATATAGTTGTGTATATATAGGATATGTTTTTTTGTAGATCTTTGGTGTGTGTGTGGGTTTCTTTTTGTTATTGACTTTTTCTTCCTTTAGTCGTGTGAAGTGGGAGTGTGAAAGAATTGTGAGGAAGTGGGAATGTGGGGGTGTATGGTATTGCTGTTGTTTATTTATTTATTTTTTAAAAAGCATCAAACTGTTTTTGCTCTTCTTTTCCTTTTCTTTTCTTTTACGTGTGTGTCGGCCGGGTTATGGCAAGTATAGGGGTGGGGTAGATTAGTAGAGTGGGGGTAGTGGGGTTGTGGTGGGTTTTTTTTTTATATTATTATTTCTCTTTCATAATTAATATAAGATAATATAATGATAAGATTATTATTTATTTATTTTTAACTAGCAGAAAATTAAGTAGCTAATAATAAATTGTAATTAAAAAATATTAGCTTATTTATTAAAGAAACATATATAATATTTTTCTTCCTAAATATTTTCTTTTCTTTTAAAACGAAACTCACACTAATATTAATGCAACTCTATTTCTTAGTTTTCAAATATTTGAAAACAAACTTACTAAAATAAGATATAAATCAAAATATATAATTCATATATAAAAACAATATTAATGCACTAAAAAAAATGATGTAAGACCTTAAGTTTGGTAAAATATTATGTGTCTACAGTTTGCCCCTCTTTGACTGAAAACAGGAAGAGTTTGCAGACAAAGAAGTAGACAACGCGACAAGTTTTGACAGGACTCGTATTTGAAAGGAAATATATGCGATTGAGTCTTGGTTTTGGACATCCTACATATCCAGGGTAATAAGGGAATCAGGTCACTTGTAGTTCAAGGAGATGAAGTAATGAGTTGGAAATCAAGTGAGGTCATAGCGAGGCTTCAGTTCGCGGCTCCTATTAATACACAAAATGAAAGACAAAAAGTCAAAAGAAAAATACAAGTACAAGATCCTATCTATGTATCTTCTCTTGAATCTTGACTTGAGTCTTCATTCTTCTTAAGTTATGAGATATTGACTTTCATCTTGAGTGAATTCGAAGGTAAACGCCTTTCTCCAAGTAGGTTCCTTTTACTCATACTTGGATATTGATCGTGTTTTGAGGATGAGCTTCTGCTTCTTCAATTGAAAATGAACTTAAAAATTAGACTCTTTTTCAAATATGATCGTGAGCTTGAAGTGTGGATTGACCTCATTCTACCTGAATTACTGAAATTAAAATAAATAAAGAAATAACACAAAATTTTGCCCCAGTTTATATCAAAGAGAGAAATAAAATATGGTGCTTAGCTTTGAATCGAGACTTTGAACGACTCAAGCTTTGTAGCAATGTAGTCATCAGAGGGCTTATGCGTATTTACACCAACTCCATTCCTCATGATGAAACGGTTACACCAACTCCATTATCCTGAAGGGTTCTGCTAGTCCCATTTTCCAGGAGGGTCTTGCTAGTCCCATTATTCAGGAGGGTCTTGCTATTCCCATTATCCAGGAGGGTCCTGCTAATCCCATTATCCAGGAGGGTCCTGCTAGTCCCATTATCCAGGAGGGTCCTGCTAGTCCCATTATCCAGGAGGGTCCTGCTAGTCCCATTATCTGGGATGGTCCTGCTAATCCCATTATCGAGGAGGGTCCTGCTAATCCCATTATCCAGGAGGGTCCTGCTAATCCCATTATTCAGGAGGGTCCTGCTAGTCCCATTATCCAGGAGGATTCTGCTAGTCCCATTATCCAGGAGGGTCCTGCTAATCCCATTATCCAGGAGGGTCCTGCTAGTCCCATTATCCAAGAGGGTCCTGCTAGTCCTATTATACAGGAGGGTGCAGCTAGTCCCATTATCCAGGAGGGACTTCTAGTCCCATTATCCAGGAGGGTCCTGCTAGTCCCATTATCCAGGAGGGTCCTGCTAGTCCTATTATACAGGAGGGTGCTGCTAGTCCCATTATCCAGGAGGGTCCTGCTAGTCCCATTATCCAGGAGGGTCCTGCTAGTCCCATTATCCAGGAGGGTCCTGCTAATCCTATTGTGCAGGGGGGTCCTGCTAATACCATTATCCAGGAGGGTCCTGCTAGTCCCATTATCCAGGAGGGTCCTGCTAGTCCTATTATTCAGGAGGGTCCTGCTAGTCGCATTATCCAGGAGGGTCTTGCTAGTCCCATTATTCAGGAGGGTCCTGCTAATCAAATTATCCAGAAGGGTCCTGCTAGTCCCATTATCCAGGAAGGTCATGCTAATCCCATTATTCAGGAAGGTTCTGCTAGTCCCATTATCCAGGAGGGTCCTGCTAATCCCATTATCCAGGAGGGTCCTGCTAGTCCCATTATCTAGGAGGGTCCTGCTAGTCCCATTATCTAGGAGGGTCGTGCTAGTCCCATTATCCAGGAGGGTCTTGCCAGTCCGATTATTTAGGAGGGTCTTGCTAGTCCCATTATCCAGGAGGGTCCTGCTAGTCCAATTATTCGGGATGGTCACGCTAATCCCATTATCGAGGAGGGTCCTGCTAATCCCATTATTCATGAGGGTCCTGCTAGTCCCATTATCCAGGAGGGTCCTGCTAATCCCATTATTCAGGAGGGTCCTGCTAGTCCCATTATCCAGGAGAGTTCTGTTAGTCCCATTATCCAAGAGGGTCCTGCTAATCCCATTATCCAGGAGGGTCTTGCTAGTCCCATTATCCAGGAGGGTCCTGCTAGTCCTATTATCCAGGAGGGTCCTGCTAGTCCCTTTATCTAGGAGGGTCCTGCTAGTCCCATTATCCAGGAGGGTCCTTCTAGTCCCATTATCCAAGAGGGTCCTGCTAGTCTCATTATCCAGGAGGGTCCTGCTAATCCTATTGTCCAGGACGGTCCTGCTAATCCCATTATCCAGGAGGGTCCTGCTAGTCCTATTATCTAGGAGGGTCCTGCTAGCCCCATTATTCAGAAGGGTCTTGTTAGTCGCATTATCCAGGAGTGTCCTGCTAGTCCCATTATTCAGGAGGGTCCTGCTAGTCCCATTATCCAAGAGGGTCCTGATAATTATATAGGAGGGTCCTGCTAATCGCATTATCCAGGAGGGTCCTGCTAATCCCATTATTCAGGAGGGTCCTGCTAGTCCCATTATCCAAGAGGTTCCTGATAATTATCTAGGAGGGTCCTGCTAATCCCATTATCCAGGAGGGTCCTGCTAATCCCATTATTCAGGAGGGTCCTTCTAGTCCCATTATCCAGGAGGATCCTGTTATAATACGTTCAGTATACTAATAATACAAACAAAACATTTACCCCAGTATGGACCATAATTTTTTATTTTTATATCTTTGTGAGTGTTATCCAAATTATTTACGGAATATTGAAGAAAAGTAGATTTGATCTCTCAAGTAATTGCTATTTTTATATATATTGGCCAATTTCCTTGTAATTGGGTTTCACAAACCTTTATTGCAATGTTGTCATTTTTCTCCCTGTAGACTAAATTGAACATCTAGGTTTTTTTGGATCTTTCATCTTGAAATAACTTGTACCCCTACTTCAACAAAGAAAATTTGCGAGTTTAAAAATGTGGTGGTTGGTTTTGTGGTTCTGCCTTTTGACGAGGATTGCCCAAGTACTTGTCATGTTTTACTTATTTGCAAACGCCTAGTGCTCGTTATTGATTGACTATATTTTCACCCAAATTTCCTCATTTTGAGGGACCTAAATCCAATATCTGCCTTTAATTCACGACACTCATTGTTTAGCCTTCATTAAATCATGGACTTCTTCTGAATCCAAAAATTGCTGATAGATAATAACTCATTGGCCTGATGATTTGCCTTGTACAAATCCAGAGTTGGTAACCAGTCTTGAAATCCTTTCTCGCCTTCTTGACACAGGGTCGATTCAAGGACATATGAAGCTAAGTGATGAAAAGTGGAAGAAAAATATATACTACACAAGAATAGAAGAAAGTGATTGGAAGAAGAATCTCTTTCAGAGAGGGGAAGAAGGTAAACTTATCTGAATGTGGTAGCCGACTCCACTGATCATGACATGCAATGTGAATTGATTACCCGATTGTCTATCCAATTATTCATGAACCAGTATTGATCCTCTAATTTTTATATTGAATCCCAACATTTAACGAAGTCATAATCAATTTCAAACCCTTATTCGCCTTTGATGTCCATGAGGGTTTATGCTGCTAAGACTCTTTCATTTTGATTCCTTCAACTCTCATTCGCCTCATGGTGCCCGTTAGGGTTTTCACCAATAAAACTCTCTCATTTTTGTTTCTCTCAACTCACATGCCTTATGGTGCCCGTTAGGGTTTCACCAATAAAACTCTCTCATTTTTATTTCTCTCACTCATATTTGCCTTATGATGCCTAGTTAGGTTTTCACCAATAAGACTCTCTCATTTTTTTTTATTTTTTTTTTCACTGCTCACTTTTGCCTTACGGTGCCCACTTATGCTCTTCACCAATAAGACTCTCATTTTTGTTTCTCTCAACTCACATTCGCCTTATGACGCTCAGTTAGGGTTTTCACCAATAAGACTCTCTCATTGTTTCATCATTTGTACCCTTAACATACTTACTCTTGACATTTCAAATGTTGATCCAAAGGTCTTTCTTTGATTGAAACACGACTTTTATACAAGGTTAGAAAGAAATGATAGGAAAAAGGCTCAAACACGACTTTAAATGATGGGGTTGACCTTAGCTTCGGGATAGAAAGAAAATAAAATAAAAATAAAATGACTTTTACCCCAGTTTTTGCAATATGGAATTTTGGATTTTTTATTTGGTTGGACCGAACCCCAATATAAGGGTTACCTACGTAACTTGCCAAAATAAGAATCAGGTCAAACGTAGTTAATGGAGATGAATTTTTCTTTTATTTTTTTTATTTTTTTTATTTTTTTTGGAAGAACCAAGGAAGTGGAAGGGCTAAGGAAGTAAATTAGATCTCAAAGAGGGTAGCAATATGTGACTTAATACTTAGACACAGAACCAAAAATTTCCATTACATCAACCTTCAAAATTTCAAGTCCAAACATGAGGGTTTCTAATACCGAAAAATCAAATTATATATAATATTTTTTCACAGCATCAAGATTGATGACCATTTCTGTCATTTTGCCTTCTATATCTTCTAAGGAAAGAGCACCATTGGATAATACCTTCTTTACAATGAATGGTCCTTTCCAATTTGGAGAAAATTTGCCTTTGACTTCGGCCTGGTGTGGCAGAATGCGTCTCAATACTAATTGACCCTCTTCAAAACGTCTGGGACGCACCTTTTTGTTTTATGCTCGTGCCATTCTTTTCTGATACAATTGTCCATGGCATACTGATATCAATCGCTTCTCATCAATCAAAGTTAATTTGTCCAACCGTGTTCTGCTCCACTCATCATCATCAATTTCAGCCTCCATAACAATCCGTAGCGATGGAATCTCAACCTCTGCAGGTATAACTGCCTCAGTCCCATATACCAGTGAATAGGGGGTGGCACCCACTGACGTACAAACTGTAGTGTGATAACCCAACAAAGAAAAATACAACTTTTCATGCCATTGTCGAGAACCTTGCACCATTTTATGAAGTATCTTTTTTATATTTTTGTTAGCAGCTTCTACAACCCCATTTGCTTTTGGGCGATACGGAGTTGAATTTCGATGTTCAATCTTAAATTGATGGCATACCTCTTGCATTAAACGACTGTTGAGATTTGCAGCATTATCAGTAACAATTACTTTTGGAATACCAAATCGATAGATGATGTTGAAATGAATGAAATCCAGCACGACCTTCTTGGTCACTGACTTGAAAGTTACTGCTTCCACCCACTTTGTAAAATAATCAATGGCCACCAGGATGAACCTATGACCATTCGATGCTTTTGGTTTTGGTCCAATCACGTCCATTCCCCATGCCACAAAAGGCCATGGAGCAGACATCACATGCAACTTAGATGGAGGAGAATGTATCAAATCACCGTGTATTTGACATTCATGACATTTACGAACAAATCGCATGGAAACCCGCTCCATGGTGAGCCAATAATAACCTGCTCGAAGTATCTTCTTTGCTAGAACATATCCATTCATGTGAGGTCCACAAACTCCTGAGTGTACTTCAATCATGATTGTTGAAGCCTCTTTAGAATTTACACATCTTAGTAGACCCAAATAAGGTGTTTTCTTGTACAGTATGCCTCCGCTTAAGAAGAACCCGCTAGCTAGTCGCCGAATAGTTTTTTTATTATTATTAGTTGCATCTGACGGACACTCTCCAAATTGAAGAAATATTTTAATATCTTGGAACCAAGGTTTGCCATCAATTTCCTCCTCAACCATGTTGATCACGAATTTGAATGTATATGATTGATATGAGCGTTATCAGGATGTTGAAGCATCGAAGATAAAGTGGCCAATGCATCCTCAATCTCATTGTGAACTCTAGGAATGTGTCTAAACTTTATTGACACAAATCGTTGACAAAGATCTTGCAAACAATGTTGATATGGTATAAGCTTTTGGTCACGAGTTTCCCATTCTCCTTGAATTTGATAAACCAACAAGTCTGAGTCTCCTAACACTAACAGTTCTTGGACGCCCATGTCAGTAGCTAACCTCAAACCCAAAATGCAAGCTTCATACTCTGACATATTATTAGTACAATAGAATCTAAGTTGGGCTGTTATAGGGTAATATTCCTCTGATTCATACATAAGAACAACTCCTATTCCAACTCTTTTCTTGTTAGAGGCACCATCAAAGAATAACTTCCATCCTTGATTGTTATTGTGAATGACTTAATTGATACATGACACCTCTTCATTTGGAAAATAGGTCTTAAGTGGTTCATATTCTTCATCAATAGGGTTCTCTGCCAAATAATCTACCAACGCTTGAGCTTTCATTGTGGTCCGTGTCACATAGATAATGTCAAACTCTGTGAGTAACATTTGCCATTTCGCAAGCCTGCCGATGGGCATAGGCTTTTGAAAAATGTATTTTAAAGGATCCATACGGGAGATGAGGTAAGTCGTATAAGACGAAAGATAATGCTTCAACTTCAGTGCTACCCAAGTCAAGGCACAACACGTTCTTTCAAGAAGAGTGTACTTAGATTCATAAGTGGTAAATTTCTTACGGAGGTAATAAATGGCTTGCTCTTTCTTCCCTGTGACATCATGCTGACCCAGTACACAATCGAACAAGTTATCTAATATGAACATATATAATATCAATGGTCTACCCGGCTCAGGCGGAACCACCGCAGGGGGATTTGATAAGTAACTCTTAATTCTTTCGAAAGCTTTGTGACATTCTTCAATCCATTCAACCGTAGCATTCTTTTTAACAACTTAAAAATGGGCTCGCAGGTTGTTGTGAGTTGAGCAATGAATCTCATGTTGTAGTTTAACCTTCTCATAAGGCTCATAACCTCAATTTTGTTCTTCGGAGGTGGCAATTCCTGAATGTCTTTTACTTTTGAAGGATCTAACTCAATACCTCGTTGACTAACTATAAATCCCAAAAGCTTTCCTGACAGTACTCCAAATACACATTTTGTAGGATTAAGCTTGAGATTATACTTGTGGAGCCTTTCAAAGAATCTTCTTAAGTCTTGTACATGATTTGACTGCCCTTTTAATTTAATGATCACATCATCCACATAAACTTCAATTTCTTTATGCATCATATTGATATACCGTGAGTTTACGGTATTTCTAATACATTTCACTTACAAGTTGTGTGTGTCTAGGGCCTTTTTGTATTGGGTTTTATGTGTTTTTATCATATTATGCAGGAAAGGTGTTCAGGCGCGGAATTACAGAGACAGCTGAAAGAAATGCAGAAAAGGGCATTTACAGAGATGATCTACGGACCGTAGGTCTATTGACGCTCCGTAGATGGTGGTCGTAGATCAGCAGCCAAGGCATGGAGGCAAATCAGGGAAATCTGACCAAGTGTGGAACCACGGTGCCCATTGACGGTCCATAGATGGATCTACGGACC
>JAJOOS010017290.1:0-20842 GCA_029582725.1 Solanum chiquidenum | reverse complement strand
TTTTTTATATACAGCTAAACAAGTTTCCGGTAACTTCCGAAGCACATTTTTAAGAACTTTTTGGGTCATTTCAAATATAATCATTTCATTAAGTTCTCGACTCCAAACTCACATATGAGGCTCTAGTTTCACTCTATCATTTTCCGAGTCGTTACAGATATGCATGAATGTGTGTCCTAAAAGTTATACTTAGTATTAGATAGGATTATGGGATCTTGTCTAGGCATTGCACAAGTATGGCTTGGGGTTTCTTATGGTATGGTTGACTTATGTAATTACACTATTGTGCATGATGATTCTTAAAGTTGACAAAGAGCATGATTTCAAGTAAATTGTCCCTTTTTGCATGTTTTAAGGATTTTTATGCATGGCTTCCATACTTAGTACATTTTTGTGTTAACCCATATTTTCTATATTTATCCACAAAGTGTAGGTTTTAGCATTTGAGGTGATTCTTCAGTCTTGTTCAAGCGTGGATTGACTATTCTCCAAAGCTTGTGGTATGTCCTCATGGATTCGAGGATAAATGACATTTTGTTGTTTCCTTCATCTCTTTGTATTTCAATTCGGATTTCTATTGTAAGGGCTGTGACCCTATTTTGAGACCTGGATTGTAGTAGATGGTTAAATGAAACTATGTCTAGACTTCCGGTTTACTTTGATGAAAATTTTCTTAAAGACTTAAAAATTTGTTTCTATTCTCTATTATTCTTTACTTATGTGATGATGATCTTCTAAGAGGCTTACTTGGTGCCTTTCGGGGTTCCATATGTTGTGTTACATCTAGGGGGTGCCCCTGGGTCGTGACAGAAAGGTATTGAGCATCTAGGATAGAATAAAGCTAAACAATATACATAATTGAACAAAGCATACTGAGTAATGATATAAGATGAACATGATGAATATACTGAACATATTGAATATGAACTAAATTGAATACAATGACCAAGTTCTTAACATGCTGAAACTGAATACTGAAATATAACTGGTAACATAGTCGATGCACTAGAATTTGACTGTAGGAGCAACTTATAACCAACATAAAACCACATAAGCTAAATGTAGAGTCCGATGTATACGCCCCATCGAGAGGACCCAATATACCTTGCCAAGGGTATAGAGGCATGACTGGCGTGATCACTAAATATGATGCCCACATAGGGGACTTAACCTATGGGGGAACGTAGTTGTGGGACTATGAGGGTGAATGGTCCTAGTCCAACTCGGTATTAAGCCTACTCCCAATAGAATGTATAATATAATACATAACTGAAATAAACTGGATAGGTCGAGATTCTGACATGCTAACTGAAAATGCAACATTAAGTACTCATAATGAAACATTTGAAATTTGATGCATGTATATCTGTATAAACTGACCTAGCAAATATAATTCATGAACATAACGAATCTACATAACTAGGGTTCAGAATTTCATGCAAGAATTAAGCAACATAGTTACGGAAACGTAATATTCTGATTAGGATAAGTCTAACAGCTAAATCACAACAATAATATGAGGTTCTAGAAACCCTAAGTCTAAACAATATGAAGGGAATCAAGAATCTGACTTAATTCTATGGACCTAATGGGTGAAAGGAACTCACATACATGGTGACAAATTCCATGGAGAAATCGTTCGATTTCGGGGTTGGAACTAGGGGAACTTGATGCGTTCTTGGAGATGGATTGGTCGACTCTTTCTCCTCTTTTGCTCTAAGATTTCTAAATATTTGGTAAATGAATCGCTTAGGGTAAAGTCTGATTAAGATACTAGACTAAAACTGACAAAAATGATGTACTTTAAGGATTAAACAACATAGTTTAGGTGTCCAATGCATAGGGAAAAGACTAAATGACCCCTGACTTAAAATTGTCGGGGTCAATCGATAGACCTGACCGATGGACCGTCGACAGACCTACGGTCTGTCCTGTTCAATCATCTACTGGCTTCAGGGAATGGCTTTTAGGGGTCTTGAACCACGGCCCTGGACCATGCACTTTGATCCCACCTAAGTTCCGTAGGTCATGGCGTGGGTCGACCCTTGGCTGAAAGTTTCTGGGTTTCTGAGAGGGGGTTGCAAGTGGCCAACCACGGACCCCACCTACGGTCCATAGGTGGCCTCCGTTGGTGGTGCCTACAACTTCTGGAATTTTGCATTTTGGTTTTCTAGATTACGGGGTGTTACATTATTTCCCCTTGGGAACATTCATCCTCGAATGAAGACTAAATTAGTTGAGTATGGAGGGAAAGAGCTGCAAAAGTTACCACTAAGTATTATAAATTGAAATCTGACTGAACTAAGTTCCAAGAATATGCAAATATGATGAAAATGCAAGACTAACTGACGGAACAAAATACTAAGACTGAATTTATGCATGAGTAACTCAAAGACTGGTGAGGAACTATTAACTTAAGATGGAATAGAATCGGAAGGAAAGAGATGAGGATACTTGGCCATCATGGCTGCTTCTGCTTCCCAAGTAGCTTCCTCTACAGATTGACTCCTCCACAAGACCTTAACTAAAGCGACTTCTTTGTTTATCAACCTTCAAACGTGATGATCAAAGAATTTAAACTGGCACATCTTCATAAGTTACATTATCCTTCACAACCACACTTTCCAATGGTACTATAGATGTTAGATCACCCACACACTTCTTCAACTATGAAATGTGAAATATCGGGTGGATTGCTGTTAGTTCTGCTGGCAACTATAACTCATAAGCCACTTTACCAACCATTTTCACGATCTTGTAAGGGCCTACATATCTAGGACTGAGCTTCCCTTTCTTTCCAAATCTCATCACCCCTTCATAGGTGACAGTTTCAGGAAAACCAATCATCAATTTGGAACTCCGAGTCCCGTCTCCTTACATCTGCATAGGACTTCTGGCGACTCTGGGTTGTCTTAAGTCTATCTCTGATGAGTTGACCTTTTTCCATAGCATTATAAACCGAATCTGGCCCTCTCAAGGCTGCTTCACCTACTTCGAACCAAGCAACTGGAGATCTATATATACGCCCATACAAAGCCTCATAAGGGCCATATGGATACTGGAATGGTAGCTATTATTGTAGGGGAACTTTATAAGAGAAATGTGATCATCCCAATTACCCTTGAAGTCGATCATGCAAGCTCTCAACATGTCCTCTAGGGTCTGAATGGTACGTTCTTCCTGACCATCCATCTGTGGATGAAATGTTGTGATGAGGTTAACTTGAGTACCAAGACCTTTCTAAAATGACTTCCAGAAATGAGAGGTAAATTGAGGACCTCTATCTGAGATAATAGACAAAGAAACCCCATGCAACCTGACTATATCATTGATGTAAAGCTTGCCGTAGTCCTCCACCGAATCTATAGTCTTTAAAACTCAAAAAGTTAGCGGACTTAGTAACTCTATCTACTATTACCCAAATGGAATCATATTGTCTGCGAGTACGAGGTAAACCTGTAATGAAGTCCATGTTTATCACTTCCCACTTTCATGTAGGAATGTTAATCACTTAAGTCATAACTTTTGGTTTCTAATGTTCTACCTTCACCCGTTGACAATTAAAGTTGTTAGCCACAAAATCTGCTATATCCCTTTTCATGCCATTCCACCAAAAGACTTCCCGCAAATCACGGTGTGTCTTGGTGGCACCTGGATGAATAGAATACCTGGAATTATGGGATTCCTTAAGGATATGTTGTCTCAACTCACCCACCTTAGGAACGCATAAACGACCCTGGTAGTGAAGCACACCATCTCCACCTTCGGAGAAAACCTTAACTTTCTGCTGATGAATTGCACCCTTCAGTTGAAGCAATATAGGATCATTGCCTTGTTTTTCCTTAACCTCCGCTACCAATGTAGATTACGACCCATTTTGAACTAATACACCACCATGTGATATGCTCTTAAGGCAAACTCCTAAGCGAGCAAGCCGATGAACATCCTTCGCTAATTCCTTCCTTTCTTCCTGAACATACGCTACACTACCCATAGATAATCTGCTAAGAGCATCAGCTACTACATTGGCCTTACCAGGATGGTAAAACACATTCATATCATAGTCTTTGAGGAACTCAAGCCATCTCCTTCGGTGAAGATTCAATTCTTTCTGCGTGAACACATACTGAAGGCTCTTATGGTCTGTGAACAAATCCACGTGCACACCATACTAGTAATGTCTCCAAATCTATAGGGTAAATACTACGACTGCAAGCAGGAGGTCATGAGTGGGATAGTTCTTCTCATACAGCTTAAGCTGTCTAGAAGCATAAGCTATAACCTTACCTCGCTGCATCAACACACAACCTAGGCCGACTATGGATGCATCACAATAGATCACATAACTGTTTGAACCCTCTGGTAGACTAAAAATAGGAGTTGTAGTCAACCTAGTTTACAGTTCTGAGAAGCTCTTCTCACAATCATCTAACTAGTAAACCTTAACCTTTTTCTGAGTGAACTTAGTCAATGGAGAAGCTATGGATGAAAATCCTTCCACGAACTTTTGGTAATAACCTACTAAACCCAAGAAACTTCTGATATATGTTGGAAACCAAAACTCACATTTGCTAAACTTAGAGAATAACTGGCGATCTTTGAGAGTTTGCAGGACAAACCTCAAATGAGTCGCATGTTCTTCCTCATTTCTAGAGTAAATAAGGATATCATCAATAAAGAAGATAACGAACAAGTACAAATACTGCTTGAAGACCCTGTTCATCCAATCCATGAAAGTTGCATGAGCATTGGTTAGTCCAAACGACATAACAACAAATTCATAATGACCATATCGAGTTTCGAAGGTTGTTTTTGGGATGTCACTATCTCTGACTCTGAGCTGATGATAACCGGATATGAGGTATATTTTTGAAAAATGAGTAGCACCCTGAAGTTGGTTAAACAAGTCATCAATCCTGGGTATAGGGTATTTATTCTTGATTGTGAATTTGTTCAACTACCAATAGTCAATGCACATCCTGAGAATCCCATCTTTCTGTTTCACGAACAACACTGGTGCACCCCATGGAAATATATTGGGTCTGATGAAGCCCTTATCTAGAAGGGCTTTCAACTGCCCTTTCAATTCCTTAAGCTCAGCTGGAGCCATTCTGTAAGGATGAATATAAATAGGCTGGGTATCTGGAATGAGATCAATTCAAAAGTTGATTTCCCTTTTGGGAGGAACTCCAAGAAGATCTTCTGGAAACACTTCTGGGAACTCATTAACTACTGGAACTGACTTAAGAGTTGGGGTTTCAGATCTTGAATCCTTAATTCGAACTAGATGATAGATATACCCGTTGTAAGTCATCTTCCTAGCCTTAAGGTAGGAAATGAATCGACCCATAGGCATTGAGCTACTACCCTTCCACTCTAAGACTGGTTCGCTTGGAAATTGAAAACGAACGATCCTAGATCTACAATCGACTGAGGCATAACACGAATGTAACCAATCCATGCCTAGAATGATATCAAAGTCTATCATTTACAACTCTACAAGATCTACTGAAATGACTTTCTCATAGACTGTGACATGGCAATTTTTGTATATCTGTCTAGCTATAACTGGGTCACCAACTAGAGTAAAGACTGAGAAGGGTTCTAAGATACGTTCTCGATTGACATCAAAGTTCACTGCTATATATGGGGTTACAAAGAAAAGAGTAGCCCCTGGATCTAACAAATCATAAACATAGAAATGAAATACTCACAATGTACCAGTGACCACATTAGGAGAATCTTCATGATCCTAGCGATCCAAGAGAGCATACAACCTGTTTTGGCGCTAACCACCACCTGTACCAATTGAAGTACCCTGCTTAGTTTGGCGACTTGCTGGTGCTGCTAATGTTGTAGACTGAGCCTTACTACTGTTATCTCCTTGTCCCTGTTTAGAAGAAGGGCAATCTTTCAACATGTGACTAGTCTGACCACAACCAAAACATCCTTCCTTACCTGCAAGACACTCGCCCGGATGGTTCTTACCACACTTTGGACAAGTTGGATAGGTTCTAGTACCTAAAATACTCCCCTGAGACTTAGAGCCTGATGCCCTACCTTTATGATCCTATCTAAACTTGGGAGATGGAGCACTAGCTGATGAGTGTGCTGGAGCTGAAGACCTTCACTAAAACTGTGAAAGATTTGCACGACCCAATTTCTACTGAGAGTACTCATAGTTCCCTGTTCTAGCCTTTTTGTTTTTCTTAGCCCGTTCCCTAAGCTTATCTCCCTCAACCTGTTGAGCATGAGTCATGAGCCTAGAGATGTTTCATATCTTCTAACAACATAGCATTTCTGCACTCTGTTTTCACTAAGTCAGATACCTCAAATATGAACTTACTCATTTTTGCCCTGGGATCGACAACCATATGCGGAGCATGATGGGAGAGCTGGGTGAACTTAAGTCCGTATTGTTGGACTGTCTAAGAACCTTCTCTCAAATTCATGAACTCCTGAGCTTCTCCCTCTCTCAACTCTCTTGGAAAGAACCTGTCCAGAAAAGGTTCGGTAAAACACTCCCAAGTTACAGGGGTTGCATTCTCACCCCTATTTTCTTTCCATGAACCAAATGTGAGCCACATCCTTGAGCTGATAGGACTGTAACTCTACCCTATCATTTCCTGTCACTTGCATCACTCCATAGATCTTCTTGACCTTATCAATGAAGTTTTGGGGATCCTCACCAACTTGCGACCCTAGAAACTCCAGCGAATTCATCCTAACAAAATCACGGACCCTAGCTGTCACTGATCCACCACTAGCATTTGTAGGGACTGGAACCTACTGATTGTTCTGGTTAGCTACACTCTGGGACAAAAGTTGAATAGCATTCCAAAACTCTGCATTTGAAACCTCATGGTCTGGGACTACTGGAACTGTGTCAGCGTTGCGGGCATTAACATTCCTAGCGTAAGCTTTATGAGAAGGCATGATCTGAAACATATAACATCGATTTAGAAAGAAGATCATACCCATGCACGATAAAAATAACAAGAAAGTAAAGTTTTTCCTAAAAACACTTTGTAGCCTCCCCCTCATAATGTGGCGCCCTTCACACTCATGAACATGACTCTACTTAGTGCGGCATTTTATATATCCTAGGAATCTTAAACCTAATGCTCTGATACCAAGTTTGTCACGCCCCGATGATACCCCCTTGACGTAAACATGGGACCTAGAATCACGAGTGACCCCAAGCTAACCCTGACATGCATATCACAGCATACTAGATAAATTTGAAAAGAGAAATAATGTGTGGAATCTTAAAACATGATATAAACTGAAATGGGGAATACCCAATACTATCTGAATATATAAACTGTGACTTTAATAACAACTGAAGGATCAAACTCAAAGCTCACACTGAATCTAATTCTGTGTGAAATAAGCCTATAACTGACTAGAGATGTTGGGTGATGAGTCAACGATTTGGTTTCATTTAGGTCTTTATTTTAATAGATTTAGTGTCCTCAAATGCATATTTTGTGCCAATAACCGATTATAAATCTTTGATTTTCAGGTATTTGGATTGAGGAACAAAGCATGGCAAAAAGGAATAAGGCAGTTAAAAGAACGAAGAAAAGAGGTCCTGATGATCGCCTAACCCATTGGGCGAGTCGCTGAATGGCCATGATATCGCCTAAAGTTCCAGTGTGCCAAGCCCTGAAGGAGAAAATCAAGTCGGCTATAGAAGAGAGCAGTTGGCGAGTAGCCGAACGGTTTCGCGATGCAGTGCTAGATTTCCCAAAGTTACAAAACTTGAAGATGATGAAGCCCAAAGCAAAAAGGTGATGGAATTGATCAGAGGGCGGATCGCCGAGTGGATCGACGATCCCGACTTATTGCGCCAAATGGTCCTTCACAGCATATTTTTGGTTACTATAATTCATTTTTAAATTCTTAGTTTACTTTCAGTTATCATAGTATCTAATTAAATCAATAAGTTTTAGAACTGAGAGTACTGAGACAATATTTTCCTTAGATTTGAATATTTGAACATTTCCATTTTTTTGAGAAATATGAAGTGGGTGTTTGAGATTCTTTAACCTTGAACTTTGTAAAGACGAAATTAATCTTACCCAATTGATGGGAACACAATTTGGTAACAATTTTCATCTTTTTATGATGTCTAACTAAAACCACAATTCCTGGGGTGTGATTATTTGATTATAGGTTGATTTAGCTGCTAGGTATTGTTAATTGATAGTTTAAATGTTGTTTAAAAGTGATTTTAATCAGTAATTGTGGTTTAGTTGAAAGGGTTGTAGTTGCAAATGCAATTCTAGCTTTGTGTTTTTGGCTTGCTCGAAAGAGAAGTTTCAAAACCAAGGTTACTGCTTTGATGGTCTGTGGGTATTGGGTTGTCATGGGTTCAACTCGAGAGAGTGAATCCTAGACTCTTTTCCACACATTCAGCTCGAGAGAGTGAATGGACTAAAGTGTAGGATGTTCTTAATTGTTGCTTATTGGTGTTCGAGAGAAACCAATTTGATTCGGGGTAAATTGTTCGAGAGAAAGTTTATCCCCTCTAAAGTCTAGCTTATTCACTGATTTACAACTATTTACAATGAATTGCAATCAGTAATTTGTCTACCTTAGCCTATAATCTAATCACATCTTAAGAACCCATCTCTTTACTTGTTTTGTGTTATTCGATGTCGTTGTAGTTGATAATTATAATCAACCCCCCCCCCACAAATTTGACACTTGTGTCACCCTTAATTTGAAGTATGCTTTTATTTGTAAATGTCTTTACCTATGATTGACTTGAACATATTTGCACTTGGCTCTTGAATCTTAAGCATGTACCACTCCCTGTGGGATTCGACCCCAACTCACTTAGTTGGGTTATATTACTGACTAACGATTGTTGGCACTTAGAATTGGAAGAAATGTCCTGATATGTGAAATCATTGGGACATGCCCCTAGCTAACTCTAGGAAAAACTAGAGCTGAAAGACTAAAAGTAAAAAAGAAAACATGTCTATCGTCCTCGTAGAATGAGGACTCACCACTAATAATGTTGAATACGGATTGGGAACCGATCTTCACGCGATCTGAATGTTGAGGACCTAGACCTACATCACGAGAAGATGTAGCGCAGAGTATGCATTAGTACTTGAAAGGTACTGAGCATGCAGGATAGAATAAAGCTAAACAATATACATAACTAAACAAAGCATAAAGAGAAATGATATAAGATGAACATGATGAATATATTGAGCATACTGAATATGAACTAAACTTAATGAAATGACCAAGTCCACAAAATGCTGAAACTGAATAATGAAATATAATTTGTAACCTGGTCAATTCACTAGAATCTGACTGTGGGAGCTACTAATAATCGACATAAATCAACATGAGCTAAATGTGGAGTCCGATGTATACGCCCCACCGAGAGGACTAAATATACTTTGCCAAAGGTATAGAGGCATGACTGGCGTGATCACTAAATATGATGCCCACAGAGGGGACTTAACCTATGAGGGCACGTAGTTCTGGGACAATGAGGGTGAATGACCTTAGTTGAACTCGGTATTAAGCCTACTGATGTTTGCGTAATCAAGACACAACTTCCAATACATGTGTCTATGATCGTACAATAGTAAAGTAACCCAACCAAGGGTTGGGGTCGAGTCCCAAGGGAGTGGGCTCGAGAATTAATAGAAAAATAAAATTTAGTTCTAATAGTCATAGCTAAAAACATTTTCAAACACAAACATGTTAAATCTAAGGGGTGACGCAAGCGTCAATTATCAATGGGGGTTTGTCACAAGTAAACAAAAACAACAAAAATGCAAAGAGTACTAATCAAGGAGATAGGGTTCTTGGGATGTAATAGGAATATGGGATAATCTAAACTATTGGGTACATGCTTTTGATAATAAATTCGTTGAATATTTGTGACTAGGCTAGACTATAGTGGGGGTAAATTCTCTCTCGAGCAACTTACCCCGAATCAACTCGGTTTCTCTCGAACACCAAGTTGCCGCATGAAGAACATTCTCTGCCTTAGCCCACTCACTCTCTCGAGCTTAGTTTGTCGGAGAAGGACTAGGGTTCACTCTCTCAAGCTGAACCTCATGTTAACCCAATCCCACCGGCCATCAATTTAGTAGTCTTAGTTTTACGATCGATCTCTAGCAAGCCGAAAACACAAAGGTGAAATCGTATTTGCAACTGCAATTTCATTAAATTCCACCACAACTACTAAACGAAATCACATCTAAACAACAAATAAATCATCAACAAGAAAAACCCAACAGATAATCTAACCCATATTCACAAAATCACACCCCAAGAATTAGGGTTTTAGCAACACATGTAAAAGAGATAAAAATTTATACCAATATGAGTTTGCATTCAAATGGGTATGAAGATTTAAGTCTCAAAACAAGCCAATAGTGAAGAATCCACAAGACCCAAGTCCAAATTCTTGGAGTTTAAACTCTTTGAATCTTCAAGTTCTTCAAAACCCTCTCCAAACTTAGAACTCAAAATTCTATGTTAAAAATTAATATTAAAAATCTGATATTAAGCTACAACTCTCAACGAGTATTTATAGTTTTAAAAAATCTATGCTGCAGCAGATCATTCGACGCCGTTAGTCGAGATCGCCGATCAACTCGGTGATCCGCCCTTTGGTAGGTTTCATCTCTGTCTTGATCTATCCTTCAGCATCGTCGTGTTTTGGATCATTGGGCGACATAGTACTATTTCACGGAACTTCTCAGCGACACGCCGACTGCTCCTTTTCACCGCCGATTTGATCCTTTCTTTCAAGGCTCAACACACTCGAACAAAAGGCGAGGTAAGACCTTTTAGTGACTCGCCGAATGGGTTTGGCGATTCTCAAATCTTCATTTCTTCATTCTTTCAACTGCCTTTGTTCCTCTTTGCTTAGTAGTGTCCATGATTTCCCTCAAACTCCAAATACCTGAAACTTAAGGGTTTTCATCAAATATTGAGACAAAATATGCATTTGAGGACACTAATTCTATCAAAATATAGGCCTAAATGAGTCCAATTTGTGGACTCATCAACACCCCCAACTTAAACTTTTGCTTGTCCTCAAGCAAACTCAAGTTCAGCCGTTTAAAAAGGAGGTGTCGAACAGTGCTACACAAAACTCAATGATGAATGCACAAAACAAGATCAATTTACTTATGCAAAGATCGAATATGTACCCAAAGATTCAAGTTGTGACACACCATTCTCAAAGATTCTCAAGCTCGCATTACTTGTTTCAAATGCAAGTTCGAACTTAACAAAAGTATTTGAATGCCCTCACAGAAAAGGATGATTCCATACTCACCCACAAAGGTTTAATTATTTAAAGTTACAGAATCAAATGCAACGCTCACTCTCACAAATAAGAACACAATGCATGCTTTCACCCATAGTTTGCCCATATTTTCCAATCAACATTTGTTTCGGCTTACTCTAGATCAAACAGGTCTTTTCAAGGCTTGTAATGGGGCTGAGTGCAAAGGTATGGTCATTTAGGCACAATGACTTTCATCCTCATAAAATGTGGTGCTCACAACAGTTCCTTTCCTTTTCCTTCATCATTCTCTTTAGTGCTCATAAGTCATCCTATTATTCACTTTCTATGGATTGTTTGGAAACCCCATCTCTTTTGTATTTTATTCCACAACTCTCTTTTTTCATTCTTTTCTTTTTGTCTTTTTTTTATATGGATGGGCTCCATTTTTCTCAAAACAATGGGAAAAAGGGACTTTCTTTCACTTCTTGATTTGCCTTCTCTTTTCAACACACCCCAACTTCGGTTTTTGGTCTAAGTTGACTATTCAACTAACCACAACTTCATGAGGATTATGCGTATTGGATAAAGAAAGGTCTATTTTTCATAAAGTTTCTTCCAAAGGAAGGTAAGGTTCAAGGGGTGTTCAAGAGAGGTTCACACACTGACAAGGTCGGTCACAAAAAAGGTATCTATCAAATTGTCTCACACTCTTCGAAGTTGCGTAAGATCATATCAAGAGATAGCCTTACTTAATCGATCAGACCAACGAGGAAAATTCTAGGTGTATTCATGCATGGTTCACATTAAGGTCATCACACAAGGCAGCGACACTAAAGTGAAACAAGACTCCACACTTTCGCTAGTGTGCAATGGTCATCACAAGAGAATCAATTTGATACATGGCTAATCACAACGAGATGCAAAGAGTTCACATATTGTCTATGCAACTTCATTTTGCCTCATCGTAGTTGCGCATTCATGTTCGGTCGATTGAGATCACTATTCAAGTCATCGATATTGATCAGAATCGAGAATTAAATTTTGCAAAAGAACAGCTACATTCAACACACGAGAGGGGGCAAAATTTTCAGAAGGGTCAAAATCATTTTGCAATTTAAAATGAAAAGAGCCACAAGCTCAAACATCCACAGAAAGCAGTGTAAACACAATTTAAGCACAAAGCTCAAATATAAACAAAACACGAACATCAATAACACACAAAGGTGGGCCTCACCCCAGCACAAATAAAAACATTTTTTCTCAAATACAAATAACAAAGAATCCGAAATATAAAATAAAGAAAGATAGAGAGGGAGGTAGAGAAAAATCATGTCTACATAGTCGCTCCATCTGTCTGGGCATCAGTGCCCGATTTGTCAGCCTGGAATTTGTTAATGGCCCCCGGAGTTTCTTCAGAAGATTCAGCGGTAGATGACTTACTAAGATTGTCCAAATTAGGAGCCGCCAAAACGGAGTGGATAACTTTGAAGAATCCACGTCTCCATGAAGGAATAGTGGGGTCTCGAGGATTTGTTCTCTTGCTGGAAATAGGCTTCTTGCCCTAATTATACATTTTGGGAGGATTTGTTGTCTTTGTATTTTTGCTGAAATTTTTCGCTCTTGTTTGTGGGGGTGGAATATCTCTTATAGCTACTTTCGGTCTAGCCATATGTTTGGTGCCGATTAAGATGCGATTGAGATGCTAGGCGGCAATGCAATCCAACTCCGAGCATAACTCAATAACCAACATACAATATAGATGGAGAGATATAAAATTAGAGGTGCAGGTGTGAGTTTGAAGAATGAATAGTGAGGGAGCTTTGAAGTGTTTAAGCAATTTAAACCTTTGATTTTAAAAACCAAGTTTTCGCCCATTTGGCGACATTAGTCATGATCGTCGAATCATTCGGCGACACACCGTATCGTCACTTACCTTGCCGAGTTTTACAAAACTACCAGTCAATGTTGGGTATCAAAACGGCGGTAAGTATTAGGATCGGCTAACAGGTTGGCGATTCGCCAACATTTTCTTGGGCTCGCCGAGTTTTACAGGTTCTAACTTAAAGAAGCCTTGAGCTCAACGACGAACTGGATCGGGGTCACCGACTTCTTTGGCAAATCGCCGAATGAAACTTTTTTCTCGCTAAACTCCTTCTTTCCTACACTTGCCATGCTTCAATCTGCACTACTAACACTCCATTATTTTAAAAACAAACCTAAAACAATAAAAAGGGTTTGGGTTGACTCCCAAACAGCGCCTCTGTTAACGTCGCAGCATGATGCTAGTCAACACCTAGTCCTAATTTTTGGAGTCACCCATGGTGTAACTAGGTGAATCCTCGGTAAACGGTGGATAGAGACCTCATATCAAATGGCCCATCTGGGCATTTTGTAGCTTAATAGTCATGTAATTTGTGGTAGTTGTCTGATTTAGCATTTCAATGTTTTCTTTCATCTCATTCAACATCTTGTCTTGTTCTTTGATTTTATGTTGAATGAGCGAGAGGACTTCGTCATTTTGTATGCCCTCCTTCTTCATCCCCTTTGTACACTCTCAAAGGGATAAATGCTTGTCCCTTTTCAAGGCCTGTGTTTCCAACTCCAAGATTCTTTTTTATAAGAAATCCAACTGAGTTAACAGTGCATCCCACTCTTGTTTCTTGTTGGTCTCCTTGTTGGCTTAAATCATGCCATCTAGGGGCTTGGCTACCACGTCATAGGGTTTGTGTAGCATACCACCCACGAAAAGTTGATCAGCATTACTTCTATTTTTGAGTCCAAGGCCCCTATAGAAGCTCTCTAGTAGCACCTTGTCGGTCATCCCATGAGTGTGGCATGGCTGCAACACTGCCTAAAACTTCAACCATATTTCCTGAATAGTTCATCCCCTACTTCTTTTAACGTTAGGAGGTTGCCCCTAAGGTTCAACAGTTTCAAGAAGGGGTGATCTGTTTGATACCCATAATGATCCTTCATATCCATTTTTCTTCTCCAAAACACAAACAAGCAACACAAAACAAAACTAAAAATTAAGTAAGTGAACTACAACTAAGAAGAACAAAATATATACTAAACTAAGAATTCTCAAGTAACACCACTCCCCGGCAGTGGCACCATTTTGATGTTTGCGTAATCAAGACACAACTTCCAATGCTAGTGTCTACGATCGTACAATAATAAAGTAACCCAACCAAGGGTTGGGGTCGAGTCCCAAGGGAGTGGGCTTGAGAATTAGTAGAAAAATAATATTTAGTTCTAATTAGTTATAGCTAAAAACATTTTTTAATACAAACATGTTAAATCTAAGGGGTGACACAAGCGTCAATTATCAATGGGGGTTTGTCACAAGTAAACAAAAATAACAAAAGTGCAAAGAGTATTAATCAAGGAGATAGGGTTCTTGGGGTGTGATAGGAATACATGATAAACTAAACTATTGGTTACATTCTTTTAAAAAAAATCCGTTGAATATTTGTGACTAGGCTAGACTATAGTTGGGGTAAATTTTCTCTTGAGCAACTTACCCCGAATCAACTCGGTTTCACTCGAACACCGAGTTGCTGCATGAAGAACAACCTCCAACTTAGCCCACTCACTCTCTCGAGCTGAGTGTGTGGGAGATGGACCAGGGTTCACTCTCTCGAGCTGAATATCATGTCGACCCAATCCCACCGGCCATCAATTTAGTAGTCTTAGTTTTACAACCTCTCTCTCGAGCAAGCCGAAAACACAAAGGTGAAATCATATTTGCAACTACAATTTCATTAAGTTCCACCACAACTACTAAAAGAAATCACATCTAAATAAATAATAAATCATCAACAAGCAAGACCCAACAGATAATCTAACCCATATTCACAAAATCACACCTCAAGAATTAGGGTTTTAGCTAGACATGTAAAAGAGATAGAAATTTATACCAATATGAGTTTGCATTCAAATGGGCATAAAGATTTAAGTCTCAAAACAAGCCAAGAGTGAAAAGTCCACAAGACCCAAGTCCAAATTCTTGGAGTTGAAACCCTTTTAATCTTCAAGTTCATCAAAACCCTCTCCAAACTTAGAACACAAAATTCTATGTTAAAAATTCTATATTAAAAATCTGATATTAAGTTACAAATCTCAATGAGTATTTATAGTTTTCAAAAATCTATGCTGCAGCGGATCATTCAGCGCTGTTAGTCGAGATGGCCGATCCACTCTTTGGTAAGTTTCATCACCGTCTTGCTCTATCCTTCAACATCATCATGTTTTGGATCATTGGGCGACATAGTACTGCTTCGCAAAACTGCTCGGCAACACGCCAACTTCTCCTTTTCACCGTTGATTTGATCCTTTCTTTCATGTAGTGTCCATGCTTTCCCTCAAACTCTGAATACCTGAAACTTAAGGGATTTCATCAAATATTGAGACAAAATATGCATTTGAGGACACTACTTCTATCAAATTAAATATAGCCCTAAATGAGTCAAATTTATGGACTCATCACCTACTCCCAATAGAATGTATAACATACAACATAACTGAAATAAACTTGATAGCTCGAGATTCTGACATGCTAACTGAAAATGCAACATTAAGTACTGATAATGGAACATTTGAAAACTGATGCATTTATATTTGTATAAACTGACCTAGGAAGTGTAATTCATGAACTAAACGAATCTACACAACAGGGTTCTGAATTTCATGCAAGAATTAAGCATCATAGTTACAAAAACGTAATATTCTGATTAGGAGTAGTGTAACAGCTAAATCATAACAATAATCTGAGGTTCTAGAAACCCTAAGTCTGAACAATATGAAGGGAATCAAGAATGTGACTAAATTCTAGGGACCTAATGGGTGAAAGAAACCCACTAGTGAAATCCCACATACCTGGTGACGAAGTCCACAGAGAAATCTTTCGATTTTGGGGCTGGAATTGGGAAACCTTTTGCGTTCTTGGAGAGGGCTTGGTCGACTCTTTCTACTCTTTTGCTATAAGATTTCAATTTTTTTGGTAAATGAATCGCCTAGGGTAAAGTATGATTAAGTTACTAGACTAAAACTGACCAAAATGACGTAGTTTAGGGGATAAATGACATAGTTTAGGTGTCCAACGCTTAGGGAAACGGTCAACCGACTCCTGACTTTAAACTGTGGGGTAAATCGGCGGACCTGACCACTGGATCATTGACATATCTACGGTATGTCCTGCTCAATCGTCGACTGTCTTCAGAGAATGGATTTTGGGGGTCTTGAACCATGGACCGTTGTCCCACCTACGGTCTGTAGGTCCTGGCGTGGGTCGACCCTTCGCTGAAATTGTTTGGGGAGGGGTTTGCAGGTGGCCAACCACGAACCCGCCTACGGTCCGTGGGTCACCCTACGGTCCGTAGGTGACATCCGTTGGTGGCGCCTGCAACTTTTGGAATTTTATATTTTGGTTTTCTAGATTACGGGTTTTACAACTTGATGTTTGACGTAATCAAAGATACAACTTCCAATTCAAGTGTCAACGATCGCGTGTAGTAATATAACCCAACCGAATGGGCTGGGGTCGAGTCCCAAGGGAGCGTTTAGTAGTCGAGAATAAAATAGAAAAATAAATTTATGTTCTAATGAATCATAGCTATAAATATTAACGAATAAAAACATACTAAATCTAAAGGTGACATGAATGTTAATTATCAATGGGGGGTTTGTAATCAACTAATAAACGAAAACAACAAAAGAATAAAGATGCGAAAATAGGGAGACCGGATTCTTGGGATGTGATAGGAATATGGGATAAAATAAACAATCAGGTAGATGCTACTGATAGTAAATCGCTGAACATTTGTAACTAAGCTAACCTTTAGTAAGGGTAAATTTTCTCTCGGACAACTTACCCGAATCAACTGGGTTTCTCTCGAACACCGAGTTGCAACAATTAAGCACAACCTTAGCCTTAGCCCATTCACTCTCTCGAGCTGAATGTGTGGTAGAAGGCCTAGGATTCACTCTCTCGAGCTGAACCCATGACGACCTAATAATCACAGGCTATCAATTTAGTAGTCTTGGTTTTAAAAACTCTCTCTCGAGCAAGCCAAAAACACGTGCAACTACAATTGCATTACGTTCAAACACAACTACTAAAATAAATCACATTTAAACAACAAATAGACTATCAATTAGCAATACCCAACAGTAAATTTAACCCATATTCACATAATTACACCCTAAAAATTGGGGTTTTAGCTAGACATGAAAAAGACATAGAAATCGATACCAAAAAGTATTTCCAACAAATGGGTACGATAAATAATGTCTTTAAACACATCAAGGATAAAGATTCTTCAAGACCCACTTCCAATTTCTTGTAGTTGAAAACCTTCAAAACCTTCAAGCTCAAGAACAATGTTTCCCAAAAACTGTAAGAACTATAACTGAAATATTCTTAAAATTGGTTTGTGAATTATAAAACTTGATACTAAGCTATAGATTTAAATGGGTATTTACAGTTTTTGAAAATTTGTGTTGTGAAGGACCACTCGGCGCATTTAGTCGGGATCGCCGATGCACTATGTGATCCGCCCTTTGGTCTAGTTCATCGCCTTTTAGCCTTTGCCTTCAGCATCTTTGCGTTTTGAATCATTGGACGATATGGTGTTGCTTCGTGCAACTGTTCGGCGACGTGCCGACTGCTCCCTTTCATTACTAACTTGATCCTTTTCTTTAGGGCTCACCACACTGGAACTTTGGATGAGGTTAAGGCCATTCGGCGACTTGCCTAATGTATTAGGCGATCCTCAGGCCTTCATTTCTTCGTTTTTTTAGCCGCCTTGTTCTTTTTTTGCTTAATAGCGTCCATGCTTTGTCTCTCAATTCAACGACTTGTGACTTAAGGATTTACATCAATTATTCAGACAAAATATGCATTTGAGAACATAAACTATCAAAATAAAGCCCTAAATGACTCCAAATTATGGACTCATCAACACCCCCAACATAAAATTTTGCTTGTCCTCAAGTAAAACTCAAGTTCAGCAGTTCAAAAGGGATGTCTCAAACAGTGCTACACAAGACTCAATCATGAATGTACACACAAGATTCAACCTACTCATGCAAGGATCAATTGTGTACTCAAAGAGTCAAGTTGTGACTGACCATTACCAAAGAATCGCAAGCTCACTATACTTGCTTCAAATGCAAGTTCAAGCTCAACAAAGGTATTCAAATGCCCTCACACAAAAGAATGATTCCATTTTCACACACAATGGTATAATCATTTAAAGTTCCTGAATCAAATGCAACGCTCACACTTACAAACAAGAACACTATGCATGCTTTCACCCATAGGTTTGCCCGTATTTTCCATTTGACATTTGTTTCAGCTCACTAAAGATCAAAATGGTATTTCCAAGGCTTGTAATGGGGTTGAGTGCAAAGGTATGGTCATTTAGGCTCAGTGACTTTCATCCACATGAAATGTGGTGCTCACAACACTTCCTTCTCTTTTCCTCATCAAATTCATTCGTGCTCACAAGTCATCCCATTAGTCACTTTCCATGATTTTTTGGAGACTCCATTTCTTTTTGCATGTTCATATTTTATTCCACAACTTTTTCTCTTTCTTTTTAATTCTTTTCTTCTTTTTCATCTCACTTATTTTTTTTTGTATAGAGGGATTCCATTTTTCTCAACACATGGATAGAAGGGAATTTTCTTGCACTTCTTCACTTGCCTTCTCTTTTCACCACACCCCTAACTTACTGTTCTTGCCTAATTTGTCTATTCAATCAACCACAAATCAAGAGGATTATAGGTAGTGGATTAAGAAAGGTCATGTTTTCATCAAGTTTCTTCCAAAGAAGGATAAGGCTAAAGGGGTGTTCAAAAGAGATTCACACATGCTTATAAGTTATGCCACAAAAGAGGTATATGTCAAATTGTTTCACACTCATCAAAGTTGCCTAAGATCATATCAAAAGATAGCCTTACTGTAACGACCCGAGAGCACCCCCTAGCCGTTACATGCGTATTCGACCTCTCGGAGGTCTTATACAAGCCTTAGCATTCATTCATCGCATTCAGTAACAAAAACCGTAAGAATAAAAACTCTTTTTAAAACAAATTCATAATACTAATAAGATCTTTCAAATGTAACGAAGAAGAATTTCTAAGTCGCATGTACCATCTTAGACATGAATAGAACATCTTAGGGATACGACCCTTTATAACAAAATATAAGTCTTAAACAATGTCTAAGTGGAAATACTAGAAAGGTAACAACTATGTCCTCAAATATATGAGGACATACCAAGCTTCTTGAGAAGAGTCGATATCCCAAGCTTCCTCAAAAGATCTCCTCACTTTCCACCACCTACACTTGTAACAATAGAGAATTATGGAATTAGTACAATAAGTATTAAGTATGATGACCATGCAAGAAAACATGCACAACGGACATTTACAAGGAATGTATGCTTTTAAGACCTTCTTTAGTAAACCTTTACAACCACAAGCACAAACCCATATTTCAAGTCACCATTCACAAATAAGACCATATTCACATCATTTACAACTCAATTAACACAAGTGTACATACCTAACAAGATAGCAAAGTAATTCCTTTATTACCATTTAAGCCTATATCTCAAGTCACCCTAAGCCACACTTAAGTGAATAATGAAGTGACCGCCCATACAACCTCTTCATATACACCTAAGTGTTCCTAAGAGTTACCATAGACAAGGGTTTTATCATTTCATTATAACATACTAAGTCAACATTCTTTATAGACCATTTAAGAGACACAAAAGAAAATAGGGGACAATCACATAATAGCCCCAAGGCTTACGGAACTCACTTTAGTACCTTCTAAGCCTACTCGTGCCATGTGTAGATAGCATCCCATACTAATACATACACGTTGTACAACCTATCCAATATTAGAGTGCACATCCCACATGATGGAAATAGGCCTCAACCGACATAGACCACACTAGCAAGGTATGGAATCCGGAGTCTATCCTACTCCATGGAGGTTGTTCTACTTGCCAATGGTAGAACTAAAAGCAACCCATGTTGGCACATGGTTTAAGAGATATCCAAGGATTTTCATTGTGCCTAATCTCATGCTCAACTAGGCCACCATCCTAACCACATCCACTCGGTGCTTAGCCTTGGTTTCCATAGAGTATTCAACCACATATGTACTAGAGAGGGTTCCTTTTCTAGTTCAACCAACTCATAGTACCTCTTCTCAAGAAAGGCCCATTTCTTAGTCATAGCCAATCTAGGTTCATAAGGATAGCTCATTTGACTTTCTTAGATAAGGATTCATATGCCGTTCCGGCTCCATCCATCTCTAAGTCTATCATTTCACTCAAGAAGGGAACATCGCCCTAAGGCCCATCTTCAATGTTATACATTTCCTTAGGAAAGTTAGACTCATGAAAAGGCACTATGCTTAAGTCTACCAATTCAATACTTGGCCTAGAATTCCTCTTTTAGCATTTATAGGAAGAGCCCCATTACTAAGTCATAGCTCAACCAACCATTCATATATACAATCAAGCTTCCATGACACAATACAAGATA
>JAJOOS010017289.1:0-20503 GCA_029582725.1 Solanum chiquidenum | reverse complement strand
GAAATTACAATTAAAGGTGTTTCCGAAGCACATTTTTTTAAGAACTTTTTGGGTCAAATTCAAATATAATCATTTCATTAAGTTCTCGACTCCAAACTCACATGTGAGGCTCTAGTTTCACTCTATCATTTTCCGGGTCGTTACAGAAGTAATTCATGATTCAATAGCTTAATCATCATAAACATACAATTGAAATATTCACAATATTCTCCAACACACAATATCAATTCAAGATCTAACAACATGGGGAACACATGGGTCTATGGGTAATTCTCCTTGTAAACCTCAATTCTCCATCAATATATTCATAATTCATCAAAAACAACCATAAACATTCGTAATTAAGCAATGAAAACGTTTGGAAAGAAGACCTGTGTTATAGAATGAAAATCCTAGAAATTGGGGGATTTTGATATCTTGAAACATATTTGAAGGAGCTCCTTGGGTGATAGCTACCCAATGATGAAAAGCAACCATACCTTGCCTAAGGAACTCCAAGAGTTTTGGGGAAGAACCTTGAAACCCTAGCTCCAATGTCTTCTTGAGTCTGGAGAGAGGGATTTTGAGAGAAGGGTGATGTTCTTGGATTTCTTCTTTTATTAATTGGGAGTAACTAAATTGATGGAATTTTGACCTTAAAAAGTATATATATTTGTTAGGAAAAGAGTGTGAAAGTATTGGTTCAAGTATAGGAAAGATTACTTAAAAGCCCTTACTTAAACTTCAATTTTTTATATGCTTGGCCTGCTTGAGCACTCCCTTTGGCACCCTTGGCTCGCCAATTCACTTAGGCGACTTTCCTAATGACCCTTAAGGTCTCCCATATTTCCAGTAAGTTCCCAAAGTGGACAGCTCACTTAAGCGATGGGGAGGTTTGTTGGGAGAATCGCCAACTTATTGGGCGAACCTCAACCCATCTCGCACATTTTTCCAGTAGCATAGGCTAGGAGGGACAGAACACTAGGCGACCAAGTGAACTTTGGTGCATCGCCAAGTGACTTGGGAGACCTTGCTGCCAATCGCCAACCTGCCCAAAAAGCAAACAAGGTTCTCCTTCACCATTCCTTGATAGTTTAGGTCCTTACCTTCATCCTAGATGTTTACCTTCCTCATTTTAGCTTTAGTTAGGTCTTTAAACATCTCTGGAAGTTACATAAAAACGCCCATTAATCCTAACTCAACCTACACACCAACTCAAAGTTATACCAACCCACACGATGCGGCTCTAGTTTAGCCTATTGATTTTCCGGGTTGTTACATTATCCCCCCCTTAGGAACATTCGTCCCCGAATGACACTTTAAACGTATTAAGGGGGATAAAGACTTAAAACTAGCAGCCCATCATACAAGACATCTCAAAAGGTAAAAATCATAGGAGGAAACATCATAAACTCAATTCAACAACAAGATGTAGGAACTACATCCATAACTTCATGATGCACCAAAATATCCATTTCATAAAAACATGGGAGGAACTACCTTCTCCAACACAAGCAATCTCAATCACAACAATATTAAGCCAACAAGTCATTTCATCACAACATATCTAAACAAGTTCATTAACTCATCTCATGAAGTCACATATGTCAACATCATACACAATGCAATTCATCATGGAAAATATGTAATTCATGAAGGCTCAATTTATACTAAACATGAATATCATATAGAACATGCCTATACAAGGAAATCATGCAAAACTAAAACATTACACAAGACTCCCAAAATACTAAGAACTCAAGAGGAATTTCTTACCTCAAGTTTGGATAGGGGTAGAAACAAATAGATGAGGGTAACGGGACTTCATATCGGCCTCGGCCTCCCATGTAGCACCCTCAACTAGGTGGTTCCTCCATAGAACCTTAACGGAAGCTACTTCTTTGTTCCATAACTTCTTCACTTGCTGGTAAAAAATATCAATCGGGACCTCTTCATAAGAACAGTTCTCATCAACTCCTAAACCCTCTAAAGGAAGGATGTACATCGGATCACCAATGCATTTCTTAAGCATGGAGACAAGAAACATTGGGTGAACCGGGGCCAATTCGTTTGGCATTTCTAATTCATCTGCCACTTTCCCGACACGTTTCAAGATTTGGTACGGGCCCACATATCGGGGACTTAACTTCCCCTTTTTTGCAAAACCACATAATACCTTTCATAGGTGAATTCTTCAAGTAGACCCAATCACCAATTTCAAAATCTAATTCCCTCCTTCTATTATCGGCATAAGATTTTATCCGACTATGAGTCATTTCCAACCTTTCCCTAATAAGCCGGACTTTTTTAATGGCGTCATAAATTAGTTCTGGGACTATTAGAGCAAACTCACCTACTTCAAACCAATCCACCGGATATCTACACCTTCTACCATATAGTTTTTCAAAAGGAGCCATGGCAATGCTTGAGTGGTAACTATTGTTGTATGCAAATTCTATCAAAGGAAGATTATCGTCCCAACTACCATTGAAATCATTCACACATGCCATCAACATGTCCTCTAAGGTTTGAATGGTGTGTTCCGCTTGACCGTCCATTCGAGGGTGGAATGCGGTACTAAGCTTAGCATTGGTAGCGAGCCCCTTTTGGAATGCCTTCCAAAAAGGTGAAGTAAATTGAGCACCCCGATCCGATATGATAGATAAGGGAACCCCATGCAACTTCACAATTTCATTGATGTACAACTTGGCATAGTCTTCCGCCAAAAACGAAGTCTTAACCTTAATAAAGTGGGTTGATTTTATCAACCTATCAACAATGACCTAAATAGAATTATGTTGCCTTCGAGTACGAGAAAACCACACCACAAAATCCATATTAACATCCTCCCACTTTGAAGTAGGAATTTCTATATATTAGGGCAAACATCTGGGTTTTTGGTGTTCATCCTTGACTTGTTGACAATTCGGACATTTGCCTACAAAACCCACTATATCCTTTTTCAAGCCATTCCACCAATAGACTTCCCGTAGATCATGGTACATCTTGGTGGCTCCCGGCTGGATAGAATATTGCGAACCATGGGCTTCTTCTAAAATTTTCTCCCTTAAGCCATCAACATCATGAACACATAATCTACCTTGGTACCTAAGCACCTCATCCTCCCCTTGGGAGAAAGCCTCAACAGACTTATTGAAAACCGACTCTTTCAACTCCATCAAAATATGATTAAGATGTTACTTAGACTTCACATCAACAACAAGGGATGATTCGGAACTAAGATGGACCATAAACCCACCACAACAAGAAAAATGACTTTTCACAAAAGGAAATTCGGTCATTAAAAGTCCATATCCAGTCGTTAAAGGTCTATAACGACCTGGCAAAAATTGGTCGTCATCGGTCGTTAAAAGCTTCATCGTTAAAGGTTAACGAATGGATTGCATAGCAGGTCGTTAGTTATTACTTAGTGTCAATGTTAAATCCGGTCGCTACATTTACTAACAATGACCACAAATTCCCTTCGTTGATGGTCAATTGGTCGTTAAAACGTTGAAGTAAAACCACAATTTCCAGTCGTTACAAGTACTGTTAGCGGTCATATTCTTTCATTGATTACATTACTTTTACCGACTATATTTAAATTCCTTTCGTTGCTTTTAATAAATTTAACGACAAAGTTTGTTTCACAAATTTAGTTTCAAATAATTATATATAGTTTTTATGTTCCTCGACCACTTACGGATCTTAATATCTTTTTTTTTCACAAGCCATAAAAAATTTAATATAAAATTTCATAATTGTTTTACCATGAACGAAAACATACCGGAAAACTTACATATAAATGTGTGTTCAAGACAATATCTAAAAAACATATATGTTCAACATAAGATCTAAATAACATAGATGTTTAACATAATATTATAAAATAGACATGTTCAACATCTATCGAATCCTAAAAATTGAGAAAATGAAATAGATGCATAGGTTAAAACGTCTCTAAATCTGCACCAACAATAAAAATATAATCTTTCTCTTCAGTTGGCTCCACAATTCTTCAACAACACATTCTTTAATCTTCATCACATTCTTCATCTGTTAAAAAAAACAATTTGAGGTCAATTCGTAACAGAATACCGGATAGCTATAACTTACAACTTTTAAAGCATAAATCAATCATTTAATCACCAAAGAGCCCAAAAGTTGGCATGGCTTAATTCTAATCTTGAAAAGATCTGGCCATATGTGGATGAGGCAACATTAGAACTAGTAAAGTCAAGTGTGGAGCCGATTTTGGAACAATATAGGCTTGTTATTTTATTCAAAGTTCACTCTTGGTACAGTTGCTCCACAATTCAAAGGAATTTCTATTATTGAAGATGGAAGTGAGGGTATAACTATGGAATTAGAGATCAGATGGAATGGGATGGGAATCCAAGAATAATACTCGATATCAAGACTTAAGTTGGTGTAGCATTACCAGTGCAGGTAAAAAATATTGGGTTTACTCATATTTTCAGGCTCATCTTCAGGCCACTTGTTGATGAGTTTCCTTGCTTTGGAGTTGTATGCTATTCTCAAAGGCAGAAGAAGAAGCTGGATTTTATGTTAAAAGTAATTAGTGGTGACATGACAGCAATTCCTGGCCTTACTGATGCAATTGAGGAAACCATCTGGGACGCTGTTGAAGACTCTATCATGTGGCCAGTATGAAAAGTTATTCCCATTTTACCTGGGGATTATAGTGACCTTGAACTGAAGTCTACCGGAGTATTAGAGGTGAAACGTGTTCAAGCAAAGGAATTACCAAATAAAGATCTCACTGGAAAATCTGATCCTTTCGCTGTATTATATGTATGCCCTCTACGAGACTGAATGAAGAAGAGCAAAATAATTAACAATGATTTGAACCCAATATGGAATGAGCATTCTGAGTTCATAGTCGAAGATCCATTGACACAAAAGTTGGTGGTAAAAATCTATGACGATGAAGGGCTTCATTCAGCTGAACTAATTGGATCTGCCCATACCTGTTTGAATGAGCATGAGCTTGGTAAAGTGAAGGATATATGGTTTAAGTTGGTGAAAGATTTGTAAATTTAGAGAGATCAGAAAAATATGGGCTCGGTGCACTTGGAGCTATTGTACTGCCCGAATGGTATGAAAAATGGGCTAAGTAACCCTTTTTCTCAGAATGAGTCAATGACTTCATTAGAGAGAGTTCTTAAAAACTCGGTAGAAGGAAAAAAAGTTAGTCCAAACGGAAGTGAAATCAATAATAGAATAGAGGTAATATTACAAGGGGTACTTTCTTTTACCATGGTATCAGGTGATGACCTGCCCCCAGCTGATATAGGTGGGAAGGCTGACCCCTACGTTGTTCTGATCATGAAGAAGGCTCAAATCAAGAACAAAACCAAGGTTGTAAATGAAAGTCTAAACCCGGTATGGAATCAAACTTTTGAATTTGTTGTTGAGGACAGATTAGATGACATGTTAAACTTGGAAGTCTAGGACCATGACATATTTGGAAAGGATTTCATGGCAAAATGCATATTGACTTTAACAAGGGTTCTAATGGAAGGTGAATACAAAGACTCGTACCAATTAGCCAAGGATAAATCAGGGAAACTGAACTTGTATCTCAAATGGAATCCACAACCAATATATAGAGACTACCAATGATGAACATTTCTTTGTACAGGTAGTAAAATTTCTTTGATTCCCTAATTCACTGGGAATGACAGCACGTATAATCGAATATTTTCTATACATGATTTATTATAAACAAAAGAGAGATATTGTAAAGCTGTGAAACTTTTGAAGGGAAGCTGAAGTTGAAGTTGGACAAGAATAAAAATTGAGTAATTTTTCAAAAAAAAAGAAAGTTCAACAATTTTAGAGATCATTATTCTAAAACTATAGCACAGTAAGGATTTAACACGCAACACAAATATTAAGGTGAACATGCAGGAAAGGAACTCAGTTCGGAACAAAGGAATACATCCTGATTAAAACAGAGATATGCATAATTCTATAAGCATGTAGTCTCGTTCATCATGGAAAGTAGTACAACTAAAGACGGTCTACTCTCTAAAATTAACTTATCATAGAAAGACAGACCACTGCATTAGCAAAGGCCTTATCAACAATGAGAATTTGTTAATGACATCACTAAATTCATTGAATAATACACATCATGGAATAGCTAATGAAAAGTTTGCTAACCTGGTCGAGGTGATGGATGCTGAGGAACCACTATACTTTCAAGGCGATAATATTTACTCTCTAGAATATCAATACGCTTTTGTAGTGATTCCTTTTCTCTAGAATATCAATACACATCATGGAATAGCTAATGAAAAGTTTGCAACTGATCACTTCTTTGAAGATCTCGAGTAACTTCCGCTTCTAGAAAGAGGGTGTCATTGTCTTCCATTGGATTAATATCAGGAGGCACAGGGATACTTTTCTTTGCTGGCTTGTTTCGACTAGAAGTTGTTGTAGTATTTCTATTTTCGCCAATCATAGTCCTTTTGTCAGCATTGATCCTTAAGATTTGTTCCTGCCCCCTTGCATCACTGGTCAAAGTGTATTAATTCATTTCAGCTTCTTGATGGAGGGGAGCATTGTCTTCCTTTTCCTCAAAACAAGGATGCACATGGAAACTATTATCTGCTAGCTTATTCAACTTAGAAGTTGCTATATAGTAACTTCTATTTTTGGCAATCAGAGTCCTTTGTTCAGCATTAACTCTGATAGTGCCCATAGATTTAAAACTTTGACCTAGCACGTGGCTGAATGAGTTCATGCTTGGGAATTTTTTAAGCTTGTCACATTTCATACTTCAGAGTTTTTGAGGGATTAATGTCAACCTAGATAATACAAAATAAAATAATAAGAGCAAAGTCTTCCAAAAAAAAGTTCAAATAGGTTAGGAAGTTTTTCATAAGAAGAAATGTGAATTGAAAACACATTCATAAAAGCGATACATGTACATGTAACATAGGTTCCTTGCAAGAACCATTACTACTATAGTAAGTTCAAGGTAACATTAAATACATGTGCATCAAACAAATTTTCATAGAAATACTAAAAAGAATCATTACCATAAAAAATTAATAAAGTAAAAGAAAGCATGACAAAGCTCCAAACCTTAATGAGTTCTTTTTCTTTTCACTTGTGTAGAGTTATCTAACTCTTCGAAGTCATCATCCTTTTTTTTCCAAATTATCAAAAGAATCACGAGGTTGAACCTTTTGCACTATGTGTCAACCTTTATTGGAATGATCAATAGCATAAAATACTTGTGATGCTTGGCTAGCTAATACAAATGGCTCATTTATTTTCAAATATCGCCAACGGTTAACACTTACAAAGCCATATTCATCCATTTTAACTCCCCTCTTTTGATCATACACATCAAACCACATATATCGGAATAAAATCATTTCTTCCCCCAACAAATTGTAATTTAAGAACCTCGGTTAACTCGCCATAGTAATTCATATGGTTTTGTTCTTCTCCGGTCTCACCTACTACAACCACTCCACAATTTTGAGTTTTCAAATATTGATCATACTCTTTCACATGAAACCTATATCCATTAACAATATGGCCTTTGAATCTTTTCACATACTGCATAGGGCCGCGTGATAAAGATAGCAAATCTTCCTTTCTCTTACTTTCATCATGTTTGTATAATCCTGCAACCTAACAACATCAAATAGATTTTTAGAAAACAAAATTTAATTGCATACTTGATTTAAGAGAACTGATTAATTTCTACTAACCTTTTTTTGTAACCAACTAATGAATTTTCTATTCCACTCCACATTGGAACTTTGTTGAGAGGTCTCACTATAAATTTGTGAAAATTCTCTAACAAAGAATTGAAGTTTGACATGTTATTTTAAGTTAAACATATAGACAAGGTATAAATAAATTATTAGATTAAATCAATACTTACTCGAGAAATGGTTGAATTTCATCACAGTTCTTCAAAATATAAAAATGTGCGTCCTGCATATCGTTTGAATCAAGTTTGTCTGGTGTTCTACCCTTTAAACTTTTTCCAGGTTCACAAAATATTGTCAAACCACCCCAAATTCAATTACACCACCATCATAATTTCTCTCTGGAAAGTTAAACTTTGTCTTTATTGTATTCAAATACCTTGAACATAAAGTCATACATTCAACTGCTAAATATCCCTCTACAATCAAATCTTCAGGGTGAGCCATATTACCAATAAAACACTTTAAAAAGTGTAGGTATATCTCTATTGGACACATCCATCGATATTGAATTGGTCCGGCAATCGTAGCTTCATCAGGTAGATGAATAGAGAAGTGCACCATGACATTAAGAAATGCAGGAGGGAACACCTTTTCTAACTTGCACAATGTTATTGGTATTTGAGATTCTATTTGTTCCCACTCCTCTACGCTCAAACATTTTGCTCCAAGCACTTTGAAAAAAAACAGACAACTCAATAAGTGGTTAAGACACGGATTTGCAAATCATACCAGGCATGGCAAGAGGAATTAAATGTTGTAGAATTATATGACAACTATGACGTTTTAATCCTGAAATTTTTTTATCCTTAAGGTTGACATATTGATAAATATTTGAGGAAAATCCATCTGGGACCTTTAAATTCTTCAAAAATTTGAAAAACTTTTGCTTATCTTCATCAGATAATGCTTAAGATGCTGCTAGCAACTCATATTTATCTCCGTTTTGTATTGGATGCAATTCTTTTTGTAATTTCATTTGTTGTAAATTCAACTGAGTACTAAATGTGGCTTTTGTTTTCCCTTTGACATCTAAGATTGTCCCCAAAATACTGTCACATATATTCTTTTCAATGTGAATCACATCAAGATTATGTCGCAACAATAAGGTTTTCCAATATGGAAGATCAAATAATATACTCTTCTTATTCCAATTATCACCCCTTTTCTTGTGTGATATTTTAATCTTCTTATGTGGATCCTTTGTTAATGGCAACCCATCTAAATCAACAACATGATCAAGAATATCATCACCATACAACATTTGAGGTGGTAGACTGTGCTCAATAGTGTTATCAAATGACGCTTTATCATTTATCCATTTGTGATTAAGAGGAAGATAGCGTCTATGGCCCAGATAACATTGTTTTGGGCCATGTATTAGCCTTTTATAGTGTGTGTTTTTATTGCAACATGGGCAAGCCAATTTTCCTTTTGTACTCCATCCAGGCAAATTTACCTATGCTAGAAAGTCATTAATGGTCCACAACAAAGATGCATGTAACGTAAAATTCTTTCTAGTTGATGCATCGAATGTCTCGACTCCACTTTCCCATAATTCATTCAACTCATCTATCAAAGGTTGTAGATAGACATCAATTGCATCACCAAGACTCTCATGGCCAGGTATAAGCATTTACAAAATAAAAATTTCTTCCTTCATGCAAAGCCAAGGTGGCAAATTATAGGGAATAAGTACCACGGGCCAAATCTTCTACGGAGTTTTTGACATTCCAAATGGTTGGAAACCATCACTAGCAAGTCCAAGTCGTACATTACGAGGCTCAGCAGCAAAAGATGGGTGAAGCTCATCAAATTTTTTCCATGCCGTTGAATCAGCTGGATGCCTTATTATTCCATCATCAACTCTTTTGTCATGATGCCATGACATCAAAGGAGATATCTTTCAGCACATAAATATTCTTTGAATCTTTGGCTTTAGAGGAAAGTAACGTAAAATATTGCATAGTATCTTTTTTCCTTTTTTCAATTTTGTTTCCCCACTATGTTTACCATCCTTCCATCTAGATGCACCACAAACTTTCCAAGATTCAAGACAATTATCATCCTTCCAATATAACATGCAATCATTCTTACATGCATCAATTTTCTTACAAGAAAGCCCAAGATCTCGAATTATCTTCTTTGCCTCATAATATGAATCCAACAAGTTTGTTCCATCCAACAATAAATCATCTTTCAAAAACTTCAACAACATCGTAAATGACTCATTACTCCAATGACCAATACTTTTAAGGTGAAGCAATTTAACCAAAGTAGAAAGCTTAGAAACTTTTGCACTTTCATATAATGGTAGATCAAGATCTTTCAATAGCCTATAAAATCGTTTTGCTTCGTCATTTGGTTCCTCCTTCTGCAAATCGTCACCACTGTTATTCATATTACCTCCATTAAAATTAAGGTACAAATCTTTCAACAAACCATCTATTTCATCCTCACCATCATCCTCTTCAATGTCATTATCATCTATTTTTTCAAAATTTGATTGTTCTTCACCTGACATCTCCCCATGGTGATACCAAAGAGTATAACTTGGTATTATCCCATGTACTATTAAATGTAACCTAACTATAAAACGTGTTCTAGAAGTTGCATTACCACATTTAATACATGGACAACGTATCAACTATGGTTCTCCTAATTTTGTAAAAGCATAATCCAAGAAAGTCTCCACCCCATCTATATAAGCAATAGCAAGTCTATCTTTAATGAGTTCCATCCATTGTTTATTAGGCGCCATTATCTCCATGCATGTAAAATAGATATAATAATACATTAGTATAACAACAAAGTAGTACTAATTAGATATTTACTTTTAGAGTTATAGATTCATACACAATAGATGCATATAGTTATATACGTATTACAACAAAAAATCAAGAAATAAACATTTAATCTATACTTAAACAAGAAACACACATAAATATTCACAAGATGGTAATAAAAAGGTTACAAAATTTGGAATAGTCCAAATTACATGACAACAGACTCTAGCAATTCAAGAAAATCCAACATATAATAGTAAAAGACCAAATATTTCAAAATAATAATTTTTTAAGGTATATTCTAAACATCAATAGTAAAAGACCAAATAGTTTGTGCGTTTATGGTTATGAACTGAATATACAAAGCAGGTTCACAACAAATTTATAAAATTATAAACAAAGGTTAGAGAAGTCCTACAATCTAACATGATTATATTAAAAAAAGAGTATGTAAAGACTTAAGAAAAAAGGTGAAATATTTTATATTTTTTTGTTTGTAGCATTTAAATTTTGTTACAGTTGTGCACTTTTTTATTACTATATTTAACACATCAAAGTTTTGATAGTGTGTGATAGTTCAACATTTTATGATGCTCATACCATTGTTGAAAAATAAATGAAACACAGTAAAAGATCGCAATCAACAGTACCTCTTAAAAATGGCCAATAAAACTATATTAAAAAACATAGCAAAACAAATGGCCACAAAAATTGAGACATATACTTGGAATATTTTCAAAATCACATCAATAAAGAAGAAAGGTTTAGAAAAAGAAAAAAATGTACCCTAGAAAAGAAATCAACAGAGAGCCTTTAAAAGAATAGTAATGGAGAAGCTTTCAATAACAATAACAAGCACCACCAACGACAGATTTGGAATCAAAGCCTACAACAACCCAGAAAGAAATATGTGGAAATGAGATACACTTCACAAAAAAGAAAATATGAAATGCAACAAAGAGCCTAAAAAAATCAACAAGCCACATGAAACCATATAGACATAATTTCAGTATAGTATTTCCAATAATATATATATTGCCTATTTCAAAGAGTTCATCCATTTTCAATGAAAGAAAAAATACATGAAGAAAGAAAAGGATGTGTTAACCCTAAGTGTGCAAGACAAGAAATATGGTCATCACAAGGGTGGAATATGACTTTCTGGAGGCTACTTAATGATTGGGAAATACCATGGGTAATATAGCTATTAAATTTGTTAGATGAATTCTCTAGTACTAACATGGAAGAATGATACGGAGAGGTAGTGACTTTGGAGTTTTAAGGGAAAACAAGACACTGGATTGTCAAAGTAGATGATACATAGGGAAAGAACATGTATTCACGGTCAAAACTCCACATGAAAAACCTCTTTAAACATAGGTATTGATTTAGTGCTATTTGATATTTGATAGATTAATATACAACATTTTCCCCACATCTGAAATGATATTAAACAGAGATATGGATTTTTTAATCGTTCGCAGGCTATACATTTTGAACAGTAAAAAAAAGAGTTTAATCATTGTTATAATACCACATACTGTTAAATTTTGAAAAGTTGACCCAGCCCGAGCCATGGACCACCAGAAACTGTCACCCAGGCCAACAGTTATTTCTGAGGAAATGAAAATGCTGGAAGAGCAGTGTTTTGGAGAGCGAGAAGCCAAAAAAAGCGACAAGGGCTCGCTTCACCAAAGCAAGAAGCATGAAGCGAAGCACTCACTTTTCAACTAAAGCGCTATTTAGTACAAAAATAAAAAATATCAAATATCAAATATGCATAGATAAATAACCAAGAACTCAGTAGAAATAACATATTTAGCAAATCTTTCAATTCTTATATTAAAAAGTAACTATAATTTACCCAAAAAAAGAAAACGAAAAAGTGAGAACAAAGATGGAACAACAAAAAAATTATAGAACAGAGGAAAAATTGCAGAATATGGACCAAAACAGAGCATAACAGCGAAAGCAATACAAAGCAGAGAAAATTGCGAAACTGAGAAAAAAAAAGAGAAGATTAGATTGATACAAAGAAAAAAACAAAACAGGGAAAATTGCAGACGCAGTTGAAAAAATAACTGTAACCAGAGAAACAGTCAAAGATCGCAACGAACAGTACCTCTTAAAAAATGACCAATAAAACTATATTAAAAAACATCGCAAAACAAATGACCACAAAAATTGAGACAAAGACTTGGAATATTTTCAAAAACACATCAGTAAAGAAGAAAGGTATAGAGAAAGAGAAAAACGTACCGTACAAAAGAAATCAACAAATAGCCTTCAAAAGAATAGATTTGGAGACACTTTCAACAACAATAACAAGATCCACCACCGACAGATTTGTAATCAAAGCCTACAACAACCAAGAGAAATATATGAACATGGGATACACTTCACAGATAAGAAAATATGACATGCAACAAAGAGCCTACAAAAAAATCAACAAGCCACATGAAATGACATAGACATAATTTCAGTATAGCTTTCCAATAATTTATATTTCCTATTTCAAAGAGTTCATCCAATTTCAAAGAAAAAAAGAATACATGGAGAAAAGAAAGGATGTGTTAACCCTAAGTGTAGCATACAAGAAATATGGTCATCACAAGGGTGTAATTTGACTTTATGGAGGCTACTTAATGATTGGAAAATAACATGGGTAACAGAGTTGCTGAATTTGTTAGGTGAATTCCCCTGGTACTAACATGGAAGAAGATAAAATTGATATAAGGTATAACGTGTTGTGAATGGAATCATGGAGATGTGAAAACTTCAATGCTTATTTGTTACCTATAGGATAGGGTTTATGTGTGACTAGAATGACAAAGAGAGGCAGTGAGTTTGGAGTTTCAGAGAAACCAAGCCACTGGATTGTCAAAGTAGATGATACATAGGGAAAGAATATGTATTTACGGTCAGAACTCCACATCAAAAACCTCTTTAAACATAGGTATTGATTTAGTGCTATTTGATATATTAATATACAACACTTTTCCCATATCTGAAATTATATTAAACAGAGATATGGATTTTTTAATCGTTAGCAGACTATGTATTTTGAATAGTAAAAATTAGAGTTTAATCATGCTTATAATACCACATACTATTAAATTTTGTAAAGTTGACATAGCCCAAGCCATGGATCACCAAAAGTTGTCATCCAAGCCAATAACTTATTCTTAGGAAATGACAATGATGTAAGAGGAATAAAAAACCAAAGCCAATAATTGGATCAACGAGAATTGTATTTAATGGAGATGCTAGCGGAGAATGATTTATTAATACTGACAGATTTGTCTTATTCATTAACTAAAATTATTTGGAAGGGTAAGGCAACAACTACACTAAATTAGGTAAAAAATAAAGGGAAAAAAAGATGGAAGATGCTGGCCAGAAAGGGAAGGGGAAGGCCCGCTAATGATTACAATGATGATAATCTTTATAGACTAGTAAAGGTATAGGCAATGAGGTTTTGATATAGCAACATCAAGATGCTTTTATCACTCCTTATCAGAACGTGAGTTATTTATTGCTTAACAAAATAATGACTGAATACATTTCTAGGACACCTTTCCTACAAGTGCAAGAAAAAGACTCATCTGCACCAGAAAAATCACAAGATCCAGCACTATCCTCACAGTTCTTGCAAGACTCATGAACATAATATGAATCATTATACAACAAAGAAATCCTAAACTCCCATTTCATAGGATCCAAAATCATATATCGATGAATACGAAGAACACTGAAGCCTAGGCAAGTTCAAACTATAACCTGAACCAACAGGAAATAGGGGACCATAAACATAACATGTTGAAATTAAACATTTGGTTCTAATCCAATCCAAGTCACCCCTTTACAAGAATACATTCCCCTACACACATTTAAACGCAAACCGCTCTCACACAAATCTTATTTTGGATCAAACACAACAGATATTATTGAACATTCTAGTAAAACAAACATGTTTTGTTTCATAATACTAAAGGAAGTTGAATCATCATGATCCAATGTAAAAACTGCCTGAATTCTACATTGAGGAACATGTTGACATAAAGGGGTCAGTTAAAACAAGTGCGTTGGTTGAGTAGTCTAGTGAGGATATAGTGTAAATGCTAAAGGTAGCGGAAAATTGAAGAACTCCAGAAGTAGTGCATTTTATGAATCTTGGAAATGTATGATGTCCACACCCAAAACCAAAACCAAAAGGATATTTTAGGACAATGTTGCCATATTTATCAGTATATGAACCATTTAGTGGGATGATACTAGGAACATATTCAAGTGGATGAATTAGAATAAATGAAAGAAGCAATAGAAAGATTTTGTTAGAACATGACATAATGAAAGGTATGGAAAGAGAGTGATTTGAGTTACTAATGAATGTGGAAAGTGAACCTCTTAAGTGTGACAGACAAAACTCCCTGGTTTTGAATTGATATAGAGCTTAAGAAATAAAACACAAAACTTTAGAATATTATGGTCTTAAACTAAAAGATACATAGAACGTATTAAGATATCCTTTAATGTTGTGATCATAGACATGTCACGTGGATAGTTGAAACTAAAGAGTTGCTAAAAAGAAAGATTATAGAGAAGTTATGTTGAAATGAACTCAAAAGAAAAGTAAGAAAAACAAAATTTGAGTAAGTGGGGTAGGCCCTTTTTGGTGGAGGAGTAATATTTTCAAATCTCCTTAAAAGAAGAGCTAGATTTTTATAATGCAGCTAAGCTCAAACAAGGCCTCCTGCAAGTGAATACTCTATTCAGCCAAGTTTTCAAAGTTTGCATAGTGAAAGTTCATCAATTTCTTATTCCCCACCCTAATGGCAAAACTCAAGATGTATACCTATTCTTGTTGATGATACAAAATAATCATAAAGTAATAAAGCAGCACAAATACAACAATACCAATAAGACTAGGGTAAAATTTCTTACATTACACTTGGTATAACAAATCTAATCTTTTTTGTAAGTTATAAAATTAAAGTTACCATAGATTAACAAAAAGATTATATAGAATTCCTCCTTGCTAGATTTTTTTAAATATTGTAAAGCGTCTTATGTACGTAGAAGGTCAGGTCCTCGACCACTCTTTTTGAAAAGATAGTATTTTGAATTCATATTAGTTCTACAACTTTACTTTGTTTTGACTAGAACAATAACAAATATAAAGAAAACAGGAATAAGAAAACCTAAGAAAATAGGAATAAGAAAACCTAGAAATTATGAGACTAACAAATTTATTCAATAATTTCATTATTGCGACTTCTTTCTATTGTCAATCGAGGCTACCAACAGTACACACATCAATACCTACAAACATATGCCTACAATAATGACTAGTATACATAATTTAAGAGCATGTGCACCAAAAACCTATTGAAAAAACTAATGAATCATAAAGGATAAACACAAAAATGGTTAAAATCAGAATTTCGACACAACAATTCATTTTCAAAACAACCTAAACATACTTCGAAGAGAAGTAAAGTCCAAGAATATGTCAAGTTGCTATCACACGCAACCAAGACAAGCAAAACTCAGGTGAAATTTGAAGTTAAAAGAAAAAGTCAACTTCTGCATTTAGAAAAAATAGATATTGATTTCCTTTATAAAGTGCTTCAACAGAGAGCTATAGCCTAATTTTCGCAAACCAACCTGAATTTTAGGAACGGTACCACCATTATTGTTGTGAGCTTTGGTGATTTTTCTCCAACAAATCAGTTCGCAATGGAAATGAAGAGTTACTATGATTAAGGATTTGAGTTATTCACTCCCTTAGGTAACAAAGAAGATGGAAGACACGTTCTGGTCGAGAAACATACGCATTCTTTCGTAGGGGTGGGGGAGTGGGTGTGCGTGAGCGTGAGCGTCTGCGGAGAAATTGATATTAGTTTTTTGTTATGTGTTCTTATAGAGGGGTGGGGGGTAATGTGAGACCATCAGTACGTAGGGGGTGGGGATAACAAGAGATCAGCAGTAGGGGGTGGGGTATAATAATTAATAGATCTTTTGTGAAAAACAAAAGGGAAAAGTGAAAAATATGTGCTATTTTTTTTTTATTAACGTATAGATATAACTTTTTTTAAGGTGCGAATATTGTTTCCTTGTTAATATTACATTAAAATTGTCTTTTAACGACTGGAATAAAAAATTGACGTTGTAAATATACTTATAACGTCCAGAATTATATTCTTTCGTTAAAATTTGGTCGTTAAAAATCCATTTTCTTGTAGTGCACCCCTTGTTGAATCCACTAGTTGGACACCTAACCGGGCCAACTTATGTACATCATGAACCAATTCCTTCTTCTCATATTCTATGTGTGGACAATCAACTTAGGGCGTCCGCAACCACATTAGCCTTGCCAGGATGGTAAAGGGCACTCATATCATAATCCTTCAAAAGTTCTAACTACCTTCTTTGTCGGAGATTCAAGTCTTTTTGGCTAAACACATATTGAAGACTTTTGTGGTCAGTAAACACATCTACATGCACCCCATAGAGATAGTGTTTTCATATTTTCAAGGTAAAAAACACCGCTACTAGTTCGAGATCATGCGTCGGGTAATTCTTTTCATGCGTCTTAAGTTTCCTTGAAGCATAGGCAACTACTTTATCGTGTTTCATGAGAACACACCCCAACCCTATCCTCGAAGCATCATAATATACAATGAATCCGTCGGTACCTTCCAGCAAGGTCAATACCGGAGCGGAGGTGAGTATATCCTTCAACTCTTGGAAGCTCTTTTCACAAGCCTCCGTCCACTCAAATTTGGACTTCTTTTGGGTCAAGGCCGTTAATGGAGAAGCAATAGATGAGAAGCCCTCTACAAATCTTATATAATACACGGCTAATCCCAAAAAGCTTCGAATATCGGTGGGACTTAGGGGTCTAGGCCAACTTTTCACTGCATCCATTTTCTTCAGATCAACCTCTATACCCACACTTGACACAATGTGACCCAAGAAAGCAACCGACCTTAGCCAAAACTCGCACTTGCTAAAGTTAGCATAAAGTTTGTGGTCCTTGAGGACTTTCAACACTAACCTCAAATGCTTCATATGATCACCCTCACTCCTTGAATAGATCAAAATATCGTCAATAAAGACGATGCCAAACAAATCAAGATATTGCCTAAATACCCTATTTATAAGATCTATGAACATCGTCGGGGCATTTGTTAGTCCAAAAGACATAACTAAGAATTCATAGTGATCATATCTTGTACGGAAGGCCGTTTTAGGAATGTCAACCCCTCTCATCCTAAGTTGGTGATAACCCGACCTTAAGTCAATCTTTGAAAAGTAACTCGCCCCTTGGAGTTGGTCAAACAAATCTTCAATTCTAGGGAGTGGGTACTTATTCTTTATAGTGACTTTGTTCAATTGGCGGTAATATATACACATCCGAAGTGAACCATCTTTCTTTTTCACAAACAATACCGAGGGACCCCACGGAGATATACTTGGTTGAATAAAACCCTTATCTAGCAAATCCTTGAGTTGTTCCTTCGATTTCTTCAATTCGGCCGGAGCCATCCAGTAAGTTGGAATTGATAAGGGTTGTGTATCCGACAAAAGATCAATGATGAAGTTTATTTCCCATTCAGGGTGGATTCCGGGTAAGTCATCGGGAAAGACTTTTGGAAATTCCCTTACTACGGGGACCAACTCTAAAGGAGGAGTCTTGGACTCAATGTCTTTGACCCTCACAATGTGATAGATACACCCCTTAGAAATCATTCTTCTAGCTTTCAAATATGAGGCAAAGACCTCTAGGAATAGAGTTTTCCCCCTTCCATTCTAACATAGGTTCATTCGGAAATTGAAACTTTACTACACGAGTTCTACAATCAATGGAAGGAAAACAAGCATGCAACCAATCCATCCCCAGTATGACATCAAAGTCCAACATATCTAATTCTACTAAATCAACCAAAATGACTCTATTAGACACGAAAATAGGACAATCCCTATAAACCTTTCTAGCAACAAACGAGTCTCCTATGGGAGTAGAAACCAAAAAAGGTTCCTCTAACTTTATGGGGAGTACATCAAACTTCATAGCCACTAAAGGGGTAACAAATGATAAAGTGGCACCTGGGTCTAACAATACATAAACATTAATGGAAAATACTTGTAACATACCGTGAGAACGTCTGGAGAACCCTCTTGATCACCTCTAGATTGGAGAGCATGGAAATAATTTTTCTTGGGAGCATCGGAGTTGGAGCCACTAAGAGGGACTTGCTCGCCCTCTCTCCCTTGACCTTTTAGCATAGGACAATCCCTCTTCATGTGCCCACTTTTTCCACAATTAAAACACTCATTCGTTCCTACAATAAACTTGCCCCGATGCTTTTTGCCACACTTTGCACAATTAGGTTTATCAACATAAGAACCACCTCCACCACCACCTTGTGGCTTTGGAGTAGGCACCTTCTCTTTGTTGACCTTAGGAGTGCTAGAAGTGACTTGATTGGAAAACCTCTTCTTAAATCTTGGTGTGCCTTGAACCTCAAATCTACCCATAGATGAATTACCAACATCAACTCTTGCCCTTTTCACTTCTCTACCAACTTGCTTGAGCTTTTGTTCCTCAATTTTTTCGGCATGAACCATAATACGTGAGATATTCATGGTTGGAATAAGAATCGCCGACCTACATTCATTCGCCACAAGATTGCATATCCCCATACCAAATTTGTTCATTTTTTCCCTAGAGTCCGCCACAAAGGTTGGGGCATAATTAGACAATTGTGTGAACTGGAGGATATATTACTTCACACTCAAACCTCATTGGCGGAGGTTGATGAATTCTTGCATCTTCCTCTCCCTTTGCTCTATGGGGAAAAACCTATCAAGGAAGCCTGCCTTGAACACTCCCCAACAGTCGGGCCCGCTCTAATGGACCTCTCTTCCTTCCATTGCTCATGCCACACTTGAGCCACGTCCTTGAGTTGGTAGGCGGCTAGTTCCACCTTCTCTCTTGGAGACACTCCCATTGCTTCAAGCACCTTAAACACCTCCTCAATAAACCCTTGTGGATCTTTATCCACTTTGGAGCCATAGAATGTAGGGGGATTCATTCTTGTGAAATCCTTTATCCTAGAAGCGGTAGTACTTGCATTTGGGTTCACTTGACCCCTAGCATCTCTAGTGACTTGAGCCGTTAGAGCATGAGTTAAGGTTTGGAGAGCCGTCCTTATCTCCACAGTATTCATGGCCCCCTCCTCATTAGGAGCTTGAGGAACTTGAGCCCCTTGGGGACCTTGGGGAGGAACTCCCTCATCATTAGCAACCTCCTCTTCCACTCTTCTTGCGGCCGCTCTTCTTGTATTCATATTCCTATATGCACAAGAAAAGGGTTAGGAAAAAGGACTTCGAGAGAGTAAAAACTCCAAGGCACGACTAATGAATAATCAAAGAATTAAAAAGTTCCTAAGCATCTTATAGCCTCTCATTCATAAGTGTGGCGCGCTTTAAGATTATGAACAAGACTCTACTAGACATAGTTCATGAGACATCACCCTAGAATCTTCCTAAACCTTAGGCTCTGATACCATGTTTGTCACGACCCGAGAGCAACTCCTAGTCGTAACACGGCGTACTTGACCCCGAGTGGGTCTTATACAATCTCTTAGAATTCATCATCGCATAAAGACATAGAAAAATATGAAAAAAATTAAAACTTTTACAATCAAAGTCAACTTCTTTCATATAAGGAAAATAGGAACTAGACTTGTCTCAATCACCATATAAACATAAGTGTACAAATAGGACCTAAGCCATTATATCAATAAAGTCTCCAAAAATCGGAAATACAACATAGTCTAGAATATAGAAGGTAAACTAGATACTAGAATCAATAGCAACTTGTCCTCAAACTTGAGGACTCAGCAAGCCGGTGGCATAGTCAACCCAAGATTCACCTTGAAGAAACTTGTAAGTATCAACGACCGGAACCTA
>JAJOOS010017288.1:0-25148 GCA_029582725.1 Solanum chiquidenum | reverse complement strand
AGGTGCTTCTCATTGAAGCTATTTGAGTTAGGTTTGAATTATACTCTTATTTATTATTTTGCACATATTGACGTTAGGCAAACCTAGGCCGTTTTTTACTTTATTATTTCATTTTATTATTTGTGTATATTAGATGTTTATCATATTTGTATATTGTTTTATCTCTTCCTCAATTTGAAAAAATGAATTCAGTCGGGACCCACAAGTGTGGATTTCGAAGGATGCCTAACACCTTCCCTTCGAAATAACTTGAATCCCTTACCTAGAATCTTATGGTTTCGTAGACATTTTTAATTGGTTTCCTAGTTTTTCCTAAAATTAGGTGGCGACTCTTTTAAAATTCGTTTATTCTTAAAATTCTTTTAAAATTGAATCAATTGACTATTTTTTGAGTCACCGCGACGTTTCGCCCTATTTGAATAGAGTAGGGATGTAAACAATGACTTCTTCACTTCTGTTTTTTTTCGAAACTGCTTCGAAATTCTTTTACTTAAGTCGAGGATCTATTGGAAACAACCTCTCTACTTCCCAAAGTAGAGGGTAAGGTCTACTTACACTCTACACTCTACACTCCCTGGAACCCACTCGTGGGATTACACTGGGTATGTTGTTGTAGAAGTGAATCATAAGGACAATAAATAAAAGTTAACTGTAACACCTTAGAAATCAGACTTAGACTTTCAGCAGAAAAGCACAAAAATTTGGTGAACCACGGCAGGGTTCACGGACCGTGAAAGGAACCACGGTCCGTCGACTTGCCCGTGGTTCACACCCACCCAGACTTGGTGGACCATGGGACCCTTCACAGGTCGTGGACCACCACACGAGCCGTGGGAAGGCTTGTGGAGGCTAGGCAGAGAACACCCAAGTTCAGGCTTCAGACCACGAAGCCCACCACGGGCCGTGGGAGGGTCCGTCGTCCTGAGCTAACAGACCCCAGCCCAAGTGAAGAACCATGGTGGCCTTCACGGTCCGTGGCCCTTCACACGAGCCGTGGTAAGGCTCGTGGAGGACTCCCCCCCGAACCAGTAGCACTGGCCAAGAACCACGACCCACTTGACGGACCATCAGTGGTACCGTGGTTGGCCCTCATCAGCTTTTAAGTCAGGGTCGTTTGGTCTTTTCCCCTATGCATTGGGCATTTAAACTACGTTGTTTTGCTCAGTTTAAGCCTGATAATTTAGTCCGAACCTACCTAAACCAAATTCCCAAAAATCACCAAAACTTAGAGCAAAAAGAAAAGAAAGAGACGCCAGTTTTCTAAACAACACGCAGCGAGTTTTCTTCCGTTCCAGCCCCGAAATCAAAGGATTTCTCCGTGAATTTCGTCGCCAGGTATGTGGGATTTCACTAGCGGGTTCTTTTCATCCACTGGGTCCCTAGAATTCAGTCAGATTCTTGATTCTTTATATCTTGTTTAGACCTAGGGTTTATAAATCCTTGGATAATTGTTGTGATTTAGCTGTTGTAGTATTCTTAATCAAAATATCATGATTTCTTGGAAACGTTGTTTAGTTCCTTACATGAAACTCAGAACCCTAGTTGTGTAGATTCTCTTAGTTCCTGAATTACACTTGCTAGGTCAGTTAAACAGATAATCATGCTCTAGTTACGAATGTTACATTATCAGTATATAAATGTTGCATTCTCAGATTTTGCATGTCAGTATTTTGAGCTATTCAACATTTCAGTATTTCAGTCATAAGGTGTCATATACATATTCAGTTGGGAGTAGACTTAGCACCGAGTTGGACTAGGGTTCAGCGTACCCTCATAGTCCCAGAACAACGTGCCCCCGTAGGATATAAGTCCCCTTTGTTAGGCATCAGATTTAGTGATCACGCCAGTCATGCCTTTATACTCCTGGCAAGGTATATTGGGTCCTCTCGATGGGGCGTATACATCGGACTCCACGTTTAGCTCACATGATTTTATGTCGGTTAATAGTAGCTCCCACAGTCAGACTCTTAGTGCATTTGACCAGGTTTTCAGTATATACTTCAGTATTCAGTTTAGCATGTCATGTTCATGATTAGCACTTGGTCACTGCATTTAGTTTAGCTTTTCAATTATGTTTCAGTACTTACATTCTTGTTCAGTTTACAGTATTGCTCAGTTATATCTTGTTTCAGCTTATATATGTTTGTTCAACTTAGCATATATATCTGCATGCTCAGTACATTCAAAGTAGTGACGCATACTCTGCGCTACATCCTTTCATGATGTAGGTTCAGGTACTCAGCATTCAGACCGTGCTTAGATCGATCCTCGATCCGTATTCAGCAGCTTCAGTGGTGAGTCCTCATACTTCGAGGACAATAGACATGCTTTCATTTCAGTTTTGTTGGAGTTAGTTGGGGCATGTCCCAGCAACTCAACTCAGTTAGAGGCTTTTTCAGACATAGTAGTAGTATCAGCTTGACTTGTTAACTTTGATCTTTCAGTTGTTATTTTAACTCTTAATATGGTTTATACATTCAGACTAGTTGGATAATCCCCATTTCTCAGATAACCACTATTTTAGCTTCCGCACAGTTCTTGCTTATTTAGTTATCTTTCAGTATGCTTATGATATGCCAGACACAGGGTTAGCTTGGGGTCACTCATGATCCTAGGTCCCATGTTACGCCAAGGGGGTAGCCTCGGGGCGTGACATTAACACACTCATTTTCTATTCGACAATAAATGTTCAAGATGATAACAATCTAAAACTACAAAATCATAATTCGAACTAGAACTCTAGTAAATGGATATTGAGTAAGATAGTCTAGTTGAAATCTTTAGATGGCACATCAGTAATCTATGAAACAAAATATGCAACTAATCTTCCTAATTGGTTACATGAGATATCCTTGTGTGCAAAGTAATATGGAAGAACAAATTTGAAGCTACGAGGCAATACTTGTTGCCAAGATATTACATGATTAAAGAAACTATCCTATGAGATGCAGTTTAGAATGAGAAAAATGTACTAGTGCTAAAGTAAGTTGTAAAATTTGGATGTCTACTTCCAGTGAGGGAAAATAATGCAAAAGAGAAAATGGAAATCTCCAGCAGAGGACATGTTTACCTGATTTGCAGAAAAAACAGTTTTTATATCTTGTTCATGCCATAGTCTACTGTGATTCCATGGCTTGTCCTGGTCAACATTGCGTGCCACTTGCTGACCCATTTGTTCTATCAAATCATGCATCTCAACCATTCCTTCAGAAATATATAAGAGTGATTTTTGGATGAGGATATCTGTTCCAATCTCTGATCGGAAACCAAAACTGTTTAGTATAGTAATCACATCATCTCTCTTTCTTCCTCTAAAAAAACATGCCATATCAAGGAATATATTCTTCTCTTCATGGCTCAATCCGTCTAGACTTAAACTGAGCTGCTTAGCAATTTTTTCATATCCAGTATCTTTGAGTCTATCTAATGCACTTCTCCACTCAGTAATGCCTCGCTTGTAGAGAAAAGAACCCAGGACCTTAAGAGCTAAAGGTAAGCCTTTAGTATAATCTACTACAGATTTGGAGAGTTTCAAAAACTCTTTATCAGGAGTCGGTTTCTGAAAAGCGTGCCAACTAAAAACTTCAATAGCCTCATCTTTAGACAATTCAGGAACAGAATATAACTGGTCGTGTCTACGTAGTAAATCTTGGTTTCTAGTTGTTGTAATGACTATACTGCCACCACCAAACCAGTCATGATTTCCAACTAAATATTCCAATTGGTCTTCATCATCGACATCATCAAAAACAATTAAAACTTTCCAGTGGCAAAGCCTTCTTTGTATCATGTCGGCTCCTTCATAAAAACTTGCCATATTCATTGATTTTTCTTTTAAGAGTATTGAAAGAAGTGTCTTTTGCAAGTACATCAGCCCATGCTTCTTTGATTCTTCTCTAACATTCGCAAGAAAACAAGACCCTTGGAATTGATGAGAAACCTTGTCAAAATATTTTCTTGCAACAGTTGTCTTCCCAACGCCTCCGATCCCCCAAATTCCAATAAAACAGACATCACTTGATCGAAACTTCAGTAATGATTCTACTTCACCCATACGAGATTCGATTCCCACTAGATATTTTTCAGTTGCTGAAACGGTGTGGTGCATATTTCGGAAGTTATCATTTATAATCTTGTCAATAGAATCTGCTTCATTCCTGCATTCAGTAAAAATAAAATAATAAAAATGGAACATTTGAAACACAAGAAATGTTAAAGTAGCCAAAAGCAGTCCATATTCCATCCATTGCTTCTCCAGGACTTGTCTAATATGTGAGAGGGAACAGGGTCTTCAAATTCACAAAAATCTCGTTTGAAGTTTCTCTTTCAATAGTTACCTTCTCTATGCAATCCATTTCCATTATCACATCCACTTTCATTTACATTGTCAGCAAAAATCACTCTTCTCCCAAACAAAATTCAATTGCAACTAGATTTTTGTCAATGTCAGATACTATGGTACTCAATCATTGTAATAAGTTCTCATTTTCTTTATAAGTAAGAAGGATTGAGTTCAGATAAATGCTCGTGAATTGATAAAAATCCTTTTTATTACGTACAATCAACGTATTCTTCTGTAAGCTATAAATTGCGCTTACCACTGTACCAGTACAAACCAGGATAGCCTGATCTAGTAATTGATCATATGACACCTTTTTTTTTTGGACAAAGAAGCTCAAGGTGAAGTTCAATAAAAAGGAAATATAATAATTAAGAATATCAAAACCCAATTTTCCTCTCTCCCCCAGCTTCTTCTTCTTTTCCACAATTTCACCTCTTAATAATAGTACATAAAGCTCAATACAAAATGCACAAAATAACTTTGTTGGTTTATCAGCAAGTCCGGTAGCAAAAGAAATCAAACAAACCACATCGAATGAATGCTATTTTAGCAATTAAGGGTAAATTAGGAAATTTGATCTTTTAGCATTTGGACATGGACAATAAATACACCTTACGTGCTCAAAAGCAATTGAATTGCACGCGTGTTGCCAGGTCATATCAAGGGGTTCAAAAGACACACTTGTGCCAACAAAAGGTGTCTATGGTCACTAAAATAATTGAAGTGTCTACATGACCATCGCTGACAAGTTTAAGGGGTTATCTATGTAAGACGAAAGAGTATATATTATTGACCATGCAATATTAATTACTCCTGTTAAGGAGTTTTTGTATTGCAATCTACGTTTTACTACTCTATTAGCAGCTCACAACTTAGGGACCCAGAGAAGAAAGCATTAAGTTTCACTGGAAGTAATTTCACTTGATTACTCTCACAGTCGTACATGGACGTTGACTGATTTAAACAGAGTACACATTTCATGAGCCTAAATGACACGCAAAACACAAAATTGAAGTTTGCCACTCAAAACTAAAATATAGAAGCATACTGTAACCAAAATCATATCATGTTCACATGATTCTGCATCTCTCTTGAATTCCACCCCTACCCCCTCCACCCACCCCATGCAAAAAAATCTGTTAACGAGTTCATCTAAAGTGTATTTTAGCCCAAAAGCTTTAAATGCACATCCAATTGAATGGTATTTTTAGAAGGTAATTTGACATTTTAAAGTAGAAGATAGAGACATTCTTATAAGTAAAAGAAGAAGAGGGGTCTTGAAATACTCTCAATTAGAGTCGGAGTTTTTGGTTACTTATCAGTAATTATATAATAAACTGATCCCTAGTGTTTTCATGATGTTCTCTTTTGATAAAGTAGTAATTTTATTGAATTTTTGGGCAAAGGCATCCGTAACAAGAATTATACCAAAAGGTAGAAAACCTACAAAAGTTTACATGCTAGTCTTAAAAGAATGTTTATTTCAAAGACTACAGAAACCATTGAACTTCGCATAGCATTTCCCAAAAAAATGAAAAGATGTCCCAATAATTAAGTGAAAACTCAAGGGATCATTTACTACTCACGCATTAGCAGTTTTAAGAACATTCAGTCCTGCTATTCCAGCAGCTCTATGTAGAGCGTCCTTCCACCTCTGCACCTTCTCCAAATTATCCTTGTGATTTGTCTCATCTTTTTTCCTGAGAGCAAGATCTGCCTCATGTTTGGTTGCAAACTTCTCAAAATTTGCCTTGAAATCTTCCCTGTGTTTTTCCAACGCTTTAGCAAAGCTGCTGCTCTCAGCTTCACAGAGAGCTTAAAATGTTAATTTCAGTTACGTATGTATTAGCTATAGAAGAGAAAATATTAAAATAATGATTAGACAAGTTATCTTGAAAGAGAACTTAAGTTTGATAAGTTAAATAAGTCCGAACAAATAAATAATATTATTAGTGGAGTCGGGGAGTGTTACTTTCAACGAATATTTCTGATGACTTACTTTTCATGCGTATATCTGATGGCTCGACGTTATAGAAGACAGGATATGCTTTCTGTTCCTTCTTGTCAACACACTCCATGATCATAGTGAGTTCCTCCAAGCACCAGGTGGATGAAGCATAGTCCTCGGAGAAGATAATAATGGCAGTTCTTGATTCTTCAATGGCTTTCAAGAGTTCTGTTGAAATGAACTTTCCTCTTTCAAGTTTCACATCATCTTTGAATACGTTGATTCCTATGTCCTGGAGACGTTTATAAAGATGGGCAACAAAGTTATTGCGGGTGTCATCTCCTCTAAAACTCAAAAACGCATCATATTTCCAATTTTGATTGGCTTCAGTTTGGGGAGCCACGGAACATGTATGGGTTCTGGCAATCTGCAAATATACAAGCAAGAGTAGGTAAAGACTTGGGAGTAGAGCCCAGAAGAAAAAGAAGCAATAAGATAAAGAAGAAAAGGGAATCTCAAGGAAGGTTGACTTAAAACAATTATTTATACATTAACAAAAAGACAGAAGAGGCTCGCATGTCAAATCTGCCTTCTCTGCGAATCAAAGTAGACGACAACATCATTAACTATGTTCCAATCGTTAACTAATTTTGGGGTCGGTTATATGAATCCTCAAATCTATTCCATTTAATTTGGACTAGTTTCATTTCAATACTCAATAATTTTGATAATAGACTAATTAGGAAGTTCTCTAACACAAGGGGGTCTCTATAATTTTTTTAAAAACCGTAAGGTGGATCTCTACATTTTTCTACTCACATACAAATCTCTGAACAAGCTAAAAAGACTCCTAGCATATACCGTATCCTAACCAGAACTCTCAGCCATTAGAGGACCACGCACCTGATTTGCAGAAAAAACAGTGTTCATATCTTTTTCATGCCATAGTCTACTGCAATTCCATGGCTTGCCCTGCTCAGCATCGCGTGCCACTTGCTGACCCATTTGTGCTATCCGATCGTGCATCTCAATCATTCCTTCTGAGATATATAAAAATGATCTTTTGAGGACATTTATTGCATTAACTAACTTGAAGCCAAGTTTATCCAATACTGTAATCACATCATTTTTCTCTTTTCCTCTAAAGAAGCATGCAATATGAAGAAATATATTCTTGTATTCGGCATCCAATGCATCTAAACTTATGATAAGTAACCTATCAATTTTCTCATCTCCGAAATCTTGGAGTCGATATAATTCACTTATCTGCTCTTTTGTACTTAGTTTGTAGAGAAAAGAACCCAAGATCTCCAGAGTTAAGGGTAAGCCTTTAGCATAATCTACTACACAGCACGAGAGCTCTTCAAAGTCTTTAACTGGAGCTCCTTGTTGAAAGGCGTGCCAACTAAAAAGTTCTAAAGCCTCATTGTTGGTCAGTTCTGGGACACGATAAAACACATCATGCTTGCCAAGTAAATCAAAACTTCTAGTTGTTGTAATGACCCTACTGCCATCACCAAACTGATTACGCTTTCCAGTTAAATGTTCCAATTGGTGATTGTCATCCATATCATCAAGAACAATTAGAACTTTCTTGGAGCGAAGCATTTGGCTTATAATTTCATCGCCGCTAGCAATATTTGCTAAACTGACAGAACGTTTCTTCAGAATCTGGGAAAGAAGCTTCTGTTGCAAATGGTGTAGGCCTCCCGGTCCATGCTTTTCTAAGACTCTCCTAACATTTGCAAGAAAACAAGACTCTTCAAATTGACAAGAGATCTCATTAAAAAGTGCTCTGGCAACTGTTGTCTTCCCTACACCAGCCATCCCCCATATCCCTACAGAATGAACACCGCCAGATTCAACTTTCAACAATGATTTTACTTCCTCTACACGAGATCTGATTCCCACAGGATATTTTGGAATGTTCATAACCTGAGATGCCTTATCAACAATTTCCTCAATACATTCTTCAGCATTCCTGTGTCCAATAGAACATATCATATCAATAAAATATTTGAAATGTGATAATTGATGAAAGCGGAAAGCATTACCCATGTCCTTAAAAATGTGACATCAAAATTTCTCTAAGTTTGCAAGAAACAACACCTCAAATTGACAACAGACTTGTCAATTTTTTTAGCTGGAAATTGGAATAGTTGTCCACTTTATGCCACCCAAAGCGCACATCCTCACCAAACAAACGCAGGTAAACTACATTACAAACTCACCAAATAAAGAATAATTGCAGAGCTAAGTTGCTGAGTGTCAAATCCTTCGAAAATACACTATTGCGACACACAACCATTGACATTTTTGAAGAGTTCAAGCAATGTAGTTACAATTTATTGGGAGTTTAGCTGCAGCTAAAAAAAAATCATCCAGTCAAAGCTATGTGGGGCGGGGCGGGGCGGGTATATATGATTTTTTGTGGAGTCAAATTTAATTTTAAGTGTTTACATGTTATAAGAGTAATATTATTTATTAAGATAATTTCTATAAATCTACTAAAATATTTAAGATAGTAAATGAAAATGATTTAATAAAAAATAATATAACTTCTTACATGTTTTTCAATTGATATCTAAAAAATAAATATTTAAGTTACTATACTATTAAATTAGGGAAAAATGCATAATACCCTCAGCCTATACCCAAAATACCTGAGACACACATAATCTTTACTAAGGTCTTATTGCCCCCGAACTTTATATATAATTTTATACCCCTTTTCGGCCTACGTGGCACTATCTTGTGAGCCCAGTGCGGTTGATAATTTTTTTAGGGATAGGGTGCGTAGGCCGAAAAGGAGTAGAAAATTAATCAAAAAATAAGTTCGAGATAATAGGACCTTAGTAAAGGTTAATTGTATCTCAGAAATTTTGGGCATATATGCATTTTCCCATTAAATTAATAGGACTTAATGAAAAAAATAATTTATGTTTAAGAATTCATTTTTAATATCAGACTTAACTAGAAAAAGAAAATATTAAAAAAATTATGTGGAGCTGATTGAAAATGAAAAAAGTTTTATACGGGGCGGATTAAAAATTTTGTCGGTTAAAGCTCAACCCCCCACCCCGAAATATATAAAGCAGCAGAGAAATAGAGAATATCCCAAAAATTGAATGAGACTCAGCTAGCTTTTTTGAGTTACTACTCACCAACGGATATGTTGGAAAGGTTTATGGGAATCTCCCACAATGTCAAATGCTTTAGAGAGAGCGTCCTTATACCTCTGAGCCCTCTCCAAATCAGCAGCGTTGAGATATGCCTCGTATTTTTCGAAATCAAACTTGAGTGATACTACTGATGGTTCTGTGCGATAGAAGACCAGGAAGAATTTTTGTCTGTATCTGTCAACGCACTCCATGATCTTGGTGATTTCTTCCAAGCACAGTCTGGATAAAACATACATCTCCGAAAAGATTGTAATGGCAATCCTTGATTCCTCGATGGCTTTTGAGATTTCTGTCGAAAATGGTGCTAGTTTTGCAGATCTGCCATCGTGTTTGAATGCCTTGATTCCTATGTCTTCCAGACGCTTGTAAAGATCGGTAACAAAGTTTTCGTTGAAGTCTTCCTGTAGAAAATTCAGGAAAACATCATATTTCCATTTTTTGACAGATCGAAATTGGAAAGCCATGGGTAAAGTCGGACTCTAGACTGGCTATCGGCGAAAATGTGAGATCTTGTGGCAATTTGGAACGTCTAACAACAATGAGTCACCCAGTAAACGCCTAAGTCAACTTTGCAGATCTCCATCAGCTGCAGTAAACATTGGTCCAGCAATTATAAGCCACGTGTCCTCTGAAATAAATAAGGGCTACTTTTCTAATAGAATAAGATATTTTTAATTCATCTCTATTTTATTTTAGTATTCTTTATATTTAGAGTGTATTCTCCAATCCAACTTCAATTCACTCTGGAGAATTGCTATTTAAATTCTTTATTTTACATTTTTTTGTTTTTAATTTTATTATTATTTTTATTATTATGTAAGTAACATATTATTTTTCATATTAAACCATTAATTAATTTTTTAATATTTGTAATTCTCTTTAAATGTAATATGATTTTTTTTAAAATTTATTATTTAATATATACTATTTTTATCTAGAATTAATAATATTTCAATTTTAAAAAAAAATCGTCACTTTAATATAATTTAATTTTTAATTAACCAAGTTTTAGAGTTTGTGTTTGAGTGGCAATGTAATGGGAAATTTTAAAACTGCCTATTTATAAAACGGACATATAAATAGACAGTTTTAAAACTCCCTAATAAATTCCTACTCAAACATAAATTCTAAAAACAGATTATGAAAAAAAATTACAATAAAATAAATGAATTTTAAAAAAATATGAAACTTCACAGTAAAAAGATTTACAAAAAATGTTGTAATAATTAAAATAAAATGAATTGCCATTTTTAATCGAAACCAACTTTAAATTAATGTTATATAACCATTTTACAAATTTTTATATTTCTATAAAGATAAAAAATAAAAATTAAGTATTTAAATGATGTGTTTTAAAATTTAAAATTAAAAAAAAAAATCTTTATTTAAATAAAAATGGAAATATAAATAGACAGTTTTAAAACTTCCCATTACAGTTCCACTCAAACACATACTCTAAAACCATATTAATTAAAAATTAATAAAGTAAACAAATTATATTACACAAATTGTAGGTTTTAATATTTCTATAAAGATAAAAACTAAAAATTAAATATTTGAATGATCTTATTTAAAATTAAAAATTAAAAATAATAATTAAATTCTTTATTTAAATAAAAACGAAAATATAAATAGGCAGTTCTACAACTTCCCATTACATTCCCACTCAAACACAAACTCTAAAATCTGATTAAGTAAAAATTAGTAAATTAAACCAATTGTATTACCCATATTGTATTTCTTTTAATATAATAAAATACTAACAAAAATTCAACAATTTTAAACTTCAAAAAAAATTTGTTATAATATTATTCTAATAGCTAATTATAGCTATAGACATAATATTTTAATAATATAATTATTAAATTGTGTATGAATAATGATTAATTTAACATGCTCAAACAAATAAGTTAACGAATTGTGTCATCATTTTTAAAATATACATTACTAAATGCATGTATGTAAGTAGAGATCATCTTATTCAAATGTCTTTTAAGTCTATTATAATTGTAAATGACAATTCTATTTATAAGTTGAGAAATCATTTCAAAAATTATTATATTAAATATCCAAATTAATAAATAAGTATATTTTTATCCAAAATAATATTTAGAACCTAAAGAATATAAGTATAAGTAGTTCATGTATCAGTTTTAATCCATAGATAATTGAGTGTGAGTAGTGGTGGGCATAGGATTTTCACTAAGGATGTTCAAAATTTAAAGAAAAAGGCAGACAAACTATCTAGAGGAATTCGACATTTACTGCATGTATATAAAAAAAATTATTTTAATCATACTAGTAAAATTTTCTGCTGAAAGAGAGTGTATGAACCTGACCAGTTGCTCCGCCCCTAAATTGTGAGACGTATAAATAAGGAACTGGGGCAAAGTTGTCCCGTTGACTGTTTCTTTACTTTTAGTCAATGGATAATTGATTGTATTCCCATCGTTTTTATCTCATTAATTTTTTGCTTCACATCTTCTTTTTCTTCGTTAGATTTCTCCATGGATCCCAGAAAGAATCGAACCAAAAGTGGAAATATGATGCCTTCTTGAGCTTTAGAGGTGAAGATACTTGCAACAATTTTGTTTCCCATCTTGAAACGCTTGGAAGAGAGAGGATTCAACTTATTCAAAGACGATGAGAAACTTGAAAGAGGAAAACCCATCTCTGCAAAACTACTAAAAGCCATTGAAGAATCTAGAATTGCAATAATCGTCTTCTCCGAGAACTATGCTTCGTCCAAATGGTGCTTGGAGGAGCTCACCAAAACCCATCAGATCTACACAGGCAAAGTAATAGCGTTGTTGTAGCATTGGCTAAACATGTTGCCCAATCTGTGTGTAAAAACAATACAATTGATTACAACAAACTTTACAGAAACACAAAGTTATCAAAGTTTATTGAACCAGTGAAGAACAGAAGAACATAAATCAATTCACAAAACTAAAATCTGTAAAACGTACCAGAATCTGAAAAAACATAATGGAAAGAAGATCAAGCCCACTGAATATACAGTGTCCCCTTAAGGAAATTTTTCCCCTCTAATATCCGATATTTGATTTGGAATATGTCCTCCCAAGATAGAATGATCTCAATCACCAGTATATTGATACCCATAACGCTGGTGTCAGTGAGCCACTCAACGACAATAAAGTACATGAAGGAAATTTGTGCAGAAGAAGAAGAAGAAATCAGAAATTTTTGTAAGTAAAAGGTCTGAAGAATTACGAGTATTTATAGCCAAGAGGAATTGGTTCCGAAAGGTTGCAACCTTTCAGAATCCACACAACCATTCATGAAAGTTTGCAACCTTTCAAACAGTCATGGCTATTCCTGAAAGTTGCAACCTTTCAGAACAGACATTTCCAATGGCGGGAAATTCAAAATAAAATGAGAAAGAATTTAAATAAAAAGGGTCGCGCGGATTCGAGTCGGGTCGAAACGTTTCAGTTAATTAACTAAATAATTTAAACGTTTTGGCAATTTAATTTAATTTAATTTAATTAATTAAATAATTAAAACAAAACTTTGTCAAAAAATAATCTCTCGATCATTTTCCAAAGCCGAAGCCGAAGCCAGAGCCGAGCGAGCGACGATGATGACGGCGCGAGGAGGGTCCCTCTTTCCAACCCTTTTAACAACTAATAGAAGTGTTTCTCTATTTAAACAACTAATAGAAACAATTCAGTTAAAATCACAGAAAAACAGTTGCAGCAGATTCGTCAAACCAGTCGGCGAGTCGCCGAATCTCTTTGGCGAGCTAGGTCGAGCTCGCTGAAGGGATTGACTGAAAAATTCTGGCAAGTCGGTGATGGAAAAGGCCTTTCGGCGAATCGCCGACAATTTTCGGCGAGCAAGGGTTAGACCGCCGAAAGTTATAGTGCAAAAAGGGTTCAGGGGTGCAGACAAATGGCGATCAAGAAGACTTATGGCGAGTCGCCGAGTGCCTTCAGCGACCTCAGACTTCTTGCCGAAAGTTGCAGAGTTCAACAACAATTAAAATATGAAATTAAAGGCGAGATGGGGAACTTCGACGATCCACCGAGTGGTTGGGCGAGCTCGACCTAGCTCGTCAAATGACCCAACGTGCCTACTTTCAATCCATTTTCTCAAATTCAACCCTACAACCCCCAAAAACAAAATCAAAGTATGCACAACTCAAATTAAGACTAAACCCATAGCACCTATCACCCCGGAATACTCAGACTTCTCCCGGTTTTGCCAAATTTAGCCAATTGACGACTGTTGTTCTTAAGAATGATGTCACTCGCTCTATCATTAGGCAAATTACGTCTTTTAGCACAAACGGGCTACTCAAACTTCACCCAACTAAATTAAACAACTAAGCACAACCCCACAAAATTTAATTCATTTCAAACCACAAGAATACGGGATTTCACAATCAAAGCAATACGGGCAAGTGTATAAAATTAAAAATTGGCAATAAAACAACAATTAAGCTCAAAGAGGCCCAACACACTTCAACAAGATAATATCGATTGCATAAAAGTACAAATGCCAAGAGTAAACATGGGGTTCGAAAAACTAACCTTTAATGCCGATAAAAAAATAAGATTGAAATGCTAAGTGGCAATGTAATCCAACTCCGAGCACCAATCAACAACTAAAATACTTATCAAAATGCGAAAATATATAAACTAAGGTGTAGGTGTGAGTTTGTGAAGATTTAAAGTGAGGGAAAGTGAAAAGTTTGAAAATTTAAACCTTTGGCCTTATAAAAACCGTCCAGTTCTTGCCCATTTGGCGACATTAGTCGTGCTCGCTGACCCACTCGGCGAGACGCCAAATGGTCACTTACCTCGCTGAGTTTTACATGGCCCTCAGTTGATTTGAGGGTCCAAACGGCGGTATAGATCACGATCGCCGACCTGGTCGGCAACTCGCCAATGATTTCCTGGGTTCGCCAACCTCTTTGGCAATGCACCGTTTGGACCATTTGCTCGTCAACCTATACTTTTCAATCACTTTCCACACTTTAACTTACACAATCAACACACTATTATTTACCAAAACAAAAATAAAGCAATAAAGGGTCTTGTGTTGCCTCACAAACAGCTCCTTAGTTAACATCATGGCACGACGCAAGTCCACACTTAATCCTCATTCGTAGGGTTGGCCATGGTGTCACTAGGCAACTCTTTTTTATATTGTAAGTAGAGACACGACAACACTTGGTTTATCTGGGCATCTTGTAGCTGAATAATCATGGAATAAGAGGTTGTCATCTGATTCAACATTAAGACGTTCTCTTTTATCTCATTCAACACTCTATCTTGTTCTTCGATTTTGTGTAGAATAAGTGAGAGGACCTCTTCGTTCTGTCCACTCTCATACCTCTTCATCTTTTGACACTCGCAAGGGGGAAGGTGTTTGTCCTTCTTTTTGGACCTTGCTTCCAACTTCATGACCTTCTTGGACAAGACATCCAACTGAGTCAACAACATGGCTTATTCTTGGTCTTTCTATGTTTCCTTATTGGCTTTAATCATGCCATCAAGGAATTTGGCTACTACTTCATAGGGTTGTAGTATCAAACAACCTGCAAAAAGTTGATCAACACCACTTATATTTTCGGAACCAAGACCTCTATAGAAATATTCTAGCAGCAATTTATCTAGCATTCCATGATTTGGGCTCTGCTGCAATAATGCCTTAAATCTTGGCCACATCTCATGGATAGTCTCACCCCCTAATTGCTTGAACGTTAGGAGGTTATCCCTAAGATTCAACAACCTCAAAAGGGGGTGATCCATTTGGTCACCATTCACACTCATTTTTCTGTTTCAAAACACAAACAAACAAAACAAACTAAAAATTAAGTAAGACTATAACTGACAAGAACAAAATTCAACTTAACTAAAACTTCTCAAGTAACACCACTCCTCGGCAGCGACGCCATTTTGATAAAAGAGAACGCTATCAAAAATATTTCATCCAATACTACGCATCATCGATCGTTCAATAGTAATATAACCCAACTAGTGAGTTGGGGTCGAGTCCCAAGGGAGTGATTCATACTCAAGAATCAATAGAAAAACATAAATATGTTCAAATCAATCATAGCTAAAAACATTTACGAAAAAAAACATAATTCAAGTTTGGGTGACACAAGTGTCAAATATCAAGGGGGTTTGTTTGTATTATCAACTAAAACAGTAAATAGCACGAAAATACGAATATAAAGACAGGATTTTTGGGATGAGATAGGATTATGGGATAAGGTAAACAACCGGGTAATTGCAATTAATAGTAAATAGCTGCAAATCAGTGAATAAGCTAGACTTTAGTGGGGGTAAACTTTCTCTTGAACAATTTACCCCGAATCAAATTGGTTTCTCTCGAACACCAATAAGCAGCAATGAAGCACAACCTTCGCTTTAGTCCATTCACTCTCTCAAGCTAAATGTGTAGAAAAGGGTTTAAGATTCACTCTCTCAAGCTGAACTCATGAAAACCCAATACCCACAGACCATCGATTCAGTAATTTTGATTTTAAAACCTCTCTCTCGAGCAAGCCAAAAACACGAAGTTAAGATTGTATTTACAACTACAACCCATTAAATTCAACCACGATTACTGAACGAAATCACTTTTAAACAACAAATAAACTATCAATTAAGAATACCCAGCAGTTAAATCAATCGATAATCACATAATCACACCCCTAGAATTGGGGTTTTAGCTAGACATAGTAAAAAGGCAAAAGTCGTTACCAAGTTATGTTTCCATCAACTGGGTAGGATTGATATAGTCTTTACAAAGGTCTAAGATGAAGAATCTTCAACACCCACTTCCAATTTTTTAGAAATGGAAATCTTCAAAGCTAAGAAAATATTGTCTCTCTATTTAGTTCTAAGTTCTAAACTGAACAATAATATGATTCCACACAAAATCATATACTAAGCTAAAAATTTAACCAAGTATTTATAGTTGTCAAAAAGTGTGTTGCAAAAGTTCAGTCGGTGCAGTAAGTCGGGATCGTCGATCTACTCGACGATCCGCCCTTTGGTCATTTTCATCGCCTTTTTGCTTTTGCCTTCAGCATCTTCAGGTTCTGTAACTTTGGGTGATATGACACTGCATCGCGAAACCGTTCGGTGAATCGCCGACTGCTTATTTCTATCGCCGACTTGATTTTCTCCTTCAGGTCTTTGTACACTGGAACATTAAGCGAGGCTAAGGTCGTTCGGTGACTCACCCAATGAGTTAGGCGATCCTCAGGCCTTCTTTTCTTCGTTATTTCAGCTGCCCTGTTCCTTTTTGCTCAATAATGTCCATGCTTTGTTCCTCAATCCAAATACCTGAAATTCAAGGATTTACATCAATTATTTGCACAAAATATGCATTTGAGGACACTAAATCTATTAAAATAAAGCCCTAAATGAGTCCAAATCATGGACTCATCAACATACTAGGTCAATCGGTAGATGCGATATCTTTGAACCGTCGAGCTTTGGTGTATACTTAGACAACCATATGTCACACAATTAACCCTTGCCAAACTTAGCAAATCATTAAAACTTTAAGCTTTATTAACTTCACTAACAAGCCTTAATGTTTTAACATTGTTCCTGAATATTGTCTTCATCATGAGAATGGATTGAGTTGATTGACAATATCGAACCGTCAGTTAAAACTTTGTTTTACTCCTTGAATCTAGCTCTTGAGATCTCCAGTCTGCTAGATACATTTTGTAACACCCCTAAATATTAACCAAGAGTCGCAAGTCGATTTACCGTTGCTTAATTACTACAATATGTTTTATTCTCATTTTGGGAACTTGAAGTTTTGTGATAATTGAAAACTTGCTTAACATAAATTGTGATCGTAATTTAAGGTATTGTATTGGGGTATTTTCGTAATATTCTAATTAGAATTATGTATAACTTTAAGAGGAGGTGAAGGATATATATATAGGTGTATATGTATGCTTTTTGGGCAGCCTACTTTTATTTGGGCAGCCCTTTTAGAGACAGTTGTTCATGTGACTAGCCTCACTTTTGAGACTATATTTTGACACCTCTTCTAGTCAAATTTGTCTCACTTGAAGTATAAGAACCTTAGAACATTATATAACAAGTTGTTCTTCAAAATCACAAGAGAAAAACTTGGCCCTTTTGGCTGAAATTCGAGACACACACTTCGTTTTGGTAAGTGATAAAATATGTTTTTGAGCTGAATAGTGTTTGGTATTTTATGCATATCTTGATCTATAGAACTTAGTTTACAATGAATAAATATGATTTGGAAAGTTAATTCGTAGACCTACAACTCTTATGTTTATGTAAAACTTTAATTTAGCTGTTATGGATTCGAAATATGGGACGCAGCATAGGACAAGTTATATCCAGATTTTGAAAATTCAAATCTTGTATGAACAACTGTTAGTGTTTTGAATATATCTTGTTGTACAAAATAGATTTTGCGGTGATTCTTGTTTGTTTGCTTGCAACCTTAAGAGATGTACCTACATCTTTCATGAAGGTTATAAAGTCTAATTTTGCCGTTTCCTTTTCAAATCTAAGTTGCGACATGAGGTACTAGGCTGGCCAGAATCATTGTTTTGGGAGCATAGTCGTATTTGTATAGGCTAAGCTTACTTGTGATGATAATCATGTTTTACATCAACATTGTTGAGCTTCTAAAAATTAAAGAAGTTATTTAATTATATTTTTAAGGTTATATATACTCATGAACAAGTTGAGGACCTTGCAACGTTGGTTGGTCTATGGTCTGAACTTGCGAAGTTGTGTTGGACTGTTTCTTTGCTAAAGCACCGAGGTTTGTGTATAAACTTGTACTTGCATTCTTTTAACTGCTGGTATATCTGAAAGTTAATCTTGGTGCCTTGGTTACCTCTTGTCACTTTGCATTGTCGTGTTGGTATCCTTTAAGACGTTAAAGACGCTTGTGTAATTCGCCCACTTGTACGGATTGTTTGATCACTTGGCACTCTTGTTGGGACCTTGTCCTTCTTGTGGCTGTGACTTTGTCATTATTGGCATGCTTCTTGATTCGAATCACTTGCCATCTTGACTCTAGATTTTTAGTCCGTCTTAAGAATGGAAGTTATCCATATTAAGTACGAACTAGAAAACCATTTTTAATATGGTTCTTGGTTCTCTTGATTATTGGGCTTTGACCCTTCTTGATACCTGCTTGTGCTTGGTGTGACGATATGATGTATATATTAGGCGAGCCTTGTTGTTGAATCTCTTGGAAAATGGTGTTATGAGCGTTCTTGACATTTGGATCTTTAAATATCGAACTTGATGCTCTTTATATATTGTTTACTTGATTTATTTATTATGTTCAATTATGCTACCCATGAGTTGAGAAAGGTAACTTGGTGAATGTGAGGGCTCCGAACCTATACTTTTTACAGCACTAAGTTATATGCTTAGCGATAGTTATTTTTATCGTAGGGAATGATCGAGTGGATGCATGAAGCTGGCCATTGGAGATGGAAATTTTGAGAGCCTTAAGGAAGATCACATTTGCATATAGGCATCTATATTTTGTATAAACCTTGGGACTTGTACATGATCTATGTGTTGTATATTTACATGAAATTTTGAGGACTAATTTGATATGTCACCATGGGTTGTAATATAAGTATGGCTCTATGTTTTGTTCTTTTAGGGTGTGTAAGCCCAAGTCTTGTAATATATTAAATTTACCACTAATTTTGAATAATTGTGTGAAGCATGAACGACCTAGTTTGGGTACTCGAATGTTGGTAGTATTTTTTTTATGTCATTTTTACTAGTGTGAGGACAATATATGCATAAAAATCTCGTGAATTATTGGCTTATATTATTTCGGAAGGGTCGTTACACAGTTACCGCCATTCTGACTTGTCCTAAGCTGTAAACTCATTCTCTTAGATGATCTTTCAACTGTCTCTCTTACTAGGCCTTTCGTTAGTGGATCTGACACATTATCGCTTGACTTCACATAGTCAATTGTGATAATTCCACTAGAGAGCAGTTGTCTTACGGTGTTATGTCTCCGTCGTCTTTGACGAGACTTTTCGTTGTATATGATGCTCCCTGCCCTACCTATTGCTGCTTGACTATCACAATGTATGCAAATAGGTCCCACATGTTTGGGCTAGAATGGAATATCCTCTAAGAAATTCCAAAGTCATTTAGCTTCTTCACTGGCCTTCTCTAAAGCAATAAATTCAGATTCCATTGTAAAGCGAGCGATACATGTCTGTTTGGATGATTTCCAAGAGATTGTTCCTCCACAAGTGTAAACACATAACCAATTGCGGATTTTACTTCATTTAACCCGGTGATCCAATTTGCATCATTATATCATTCAATCACGACATGATATTTATTATAATGCAAAGCATAGTGTTGTGTATGTTTCAGATACCCCAACACACGTTTCATTGTCATCCAGTGAGTTTGACTAGGATTACTAGTGAACCAACTCAGTTTGCTAATAGCACATGCTATATCTATTCGCATACAATTCATAATATACATCAAACTTCCCAATACTCTGACATATTTCAATTGAGAGTCACTTTCACCTTCATTCTTTTAAAATGTAAAGCTTAAATCAATTGGGGTTTTGACAACATTGAAATTCAAGTATTTGAACTTAGCCAATACTCTTTCAATATAATGAGATTGAGATAACACTAGTCCCTGCGGAGTTTTGAGAATCCTGATCCCTAAGATCAAATCAACAGCTCCTAAGTCCTTCATATCGAACTTGCTGGACAACATGCGCTTAGTAGCATTTATATCGTTAATATCTTTACTCATTATAAATATGTCATCAACATACAGACAAACAATGACTTCATGATTCAGAACGTTTTTAATGTAAACACACTTATCACATTCGTTAATCTTGAATCCATTTGCCAACATTGTTTGGTCAAATTTAGCATGCCATTGTTTGGGTGCTTGCTTGAGCCCATAAAGCGACTTCACAAGCCTGCACACTTTCTCTTCTTTACCATGAACTACAAACCCTTCAGGTTGTTCCATGTAAATTTCTTCCTCCAACTCTCCATTTAAGAAGACTGTTTTTACATCCATTTGGTGGATTTTAAGATCATGCACTGCCGCTAGTGCTATTAACATCCTAATTGATGTTATCCTTATTATTGAGAGTATGCATCAAAGTAGTTTAGACCTTCCTTTTGTCTGTATCCTTTGACTACAAGTCTAGCCTTATATTTGTCAATAGTCCCATCGGCTTTCATTTTCCTTTTAAAGATCCACTTTGATCCTAAAGGTTTATTTCATGGAGGAAGATCAGCTAATTCCCAAGCATGGTTACTTAAAATTGATTCGATCTCACTATTGACTGCTTCTTTCCAATAAATTGACTCAAACGAAGACATAGTTGTTTTAAATGTTTGAGGCTCATTTTCAAGCAAGAATGCCACAAAATCTGGTCCGAAAGAAGTGGATTTCTATTGGTGATTACTCCTCATAGAATCCTTATTAGGTAGTGTATTTTCCGTTAATTCTTCTTGTGGTCATTTAGGTCTTTCACTTGTCGACTCACATTCAGTTTTATACGGATAAATGTGTTCAAAGAACTCAGCGTTATCTGACTTAATTACCGTATTCACATAAATTTCAGGATTTTCAGATTTGTAAGCCAAAAACCGACAGGCCTTACTATTCACATCATATCCAATAAATACACAATCCACTGTTTTGGGTCGAATTTTCACCCTCTTGGGTAAAGGAGCCTCTACCTTGGCTAGATACCCCCATACTTTGAAATATTTCAAGTTGGGTTTCCTTCCTTTCCATAACTCATATGGAATCGATTGCATTTTGCTACGGGGTACCCTATTGAGTATCTTGTTAGCCGTAACGATGGCTTCCCCCCATAGATTTCGCGATGAACCAGAATTGATTATCAAGACATTTATCATTTCCTTTAATGTTCAGTTCTTTCATTCAGCCAAACCATTTGACTATGGTGTATAGGGTGCAATAGTTTGATGGATAATACCATATTCCAAACATATCTCTGCTAAAGGAGATTCATATTCTCCATCCCTATCACTCCGAATCATTTTTATCTTTAGATTCAATTGATTTTCCACTTCATTTTTGTATTGCTTAAATGCATCAATTGCTTCAACCTTACTAATAAGCAAATATACATAACATAATCGAGTGCAATCGTCAATAAAAGTTATAAAATACTTTTTCCCACCACGAGATGGTATTGACTTCATATCACATATATCTGTGTGAATTAAGTGTAAATGTTTTGAATTTCTGTCAACAAACTTATAAGGATGTTTAACAAACTTACTTTCCACACAAATTTCATATTTCGATTTATCACATTTTGAAATCAGGCAATACTTCTAAAGTAATCAATTTTCGCAAGGCTTTGTAATTTACATGTCCCAAACGGGTTTGCCATAAATCATTTGACTCCACTAAGTAAACAGAAGCAGAATTCTTATTAATACTGTCAACAACCATTACATTCAGTTTGAGAAGGCCCTCAGTGAGGTAGCCCTTTCCTAAGAACATCTCATTCTTACTTATTACAGCTTTGTCACTAACTTGGACACACTTAAACCCGTTCTTAACGAGCAGTGCAACAGAAACTAAATTCTTCCTATTAGTAGAAACGTGCAGAACGTTGTTCAAAGTCAACACCTTGCCGGATGTCATTTTCAACATTACTTTTCCAGTTCCTTCAATCCTTGTTGTTGCTGCGTTCCCCATGAATAAATCTTCATCGAACTCAACAGGAGTATACGTTGCAAAGGCTTCTTTTGTAGAGCAAATATGTCGAGTGGCACCTGAGTCGAGAAACCACTCCTTGGGATTTCCAATTAAGTTGCACTCCGAGATCATTGCAAAGAGGTCATCTGCATCTTCCATCTCTTCCACGATGTTTGTTTGACTTTTGCCTTTGTCCTTGTCCTTTCTTGGAGCACGACAGTCAGAAGACTTGTGACCACCCTTACCACAGTTGTAACAGTTGCCCTTGAATTTCTGCTCGGCCTGTTCTGACTTCTATTCGTTAGACTTCTTTCTCTTCTTGCCTTTGGTAGGAGCTTCTTCAATAATATTAACTCCCATTATTGTTGAATTCCCACGAGACTTCTTTCTGACGGTCTTGTTAACTTCCTCGATCTTGAGCCGAATCACAAGATCTTCAAGCTTCATTTCCATACGTTTGTGCTTTAAATAATTCTTGAAGTCGTTTCATGAAGGAGGTAACTTCTCGATCATTGCTACCACCTGAAAAACTTCTTTTACTACCATATCCTCAGCAATCAGATCATGGAAAATAAGTTGAAGTTCCTGCACTTGTGATCCAACAGTTTTACTATCTGACATTTTATAGTCTAAAAACTTTGCGACCACAAATATTTTCAAGCATGCATCTTCAGTCTTATATTTCTTCTCAAGTGCATTCCATAATTCTTTCGAAGTTGTCATTGCACTATAGACATTATATAAGTCATCCTCTAAAGCACTCAGAATGTGCCCTTACATAAGAAGTCTGCTTGTGTCCATGCTTCAATAATCATGAACCTTTCTCTGTCTGACATATCAGCAGTAGGCATTGGAGTTTCTTCACTGGTAAATTTTTGCAGACCAAGAGTGGTAAGCTAGAAAAATACCCATTGCTGCCATCCTTTGAAATTCACAACAGAGAATTTTTCCAATTTCACTGTTGGTGGTATAGCAGTTCGAGTTGGTGCAGCAACAACCACCATAATATTATCATTTGCCATTTTAGAATCTGTAATAAACAAAAATTAATACAAATGATTCAGTAAGCAATAACTTAAATTGCAAACTTAATAGGAGTATAAAACCACGAAGGTTTTTTGTCTCCACCAAAAACACAGATTAAAATAAAATAAATAATTTCCTTAAGATTGTTGCCCAATCTGTGTGTAAAAACAGTACTACTGATTACAACAAACTTTGCAGAAACACGAAGTTACCAAAGTTGATTGAAACAGTGAAGAACAGAAGAACATAAATAAATTCAAAACACTAAAATCTGTAAAACGTACCAGAATTTGGAAAAACAGAATAGAAAAAAGATCAAGCCCACTGAATGTACAGTGTCCCCTTAAGGAAATTATTTCCCTCTAGTATTCGAGGTTTGATTTGGAATATGTCCTCCCAAGATAGAATGATCTCAATCACCAGTGTATTGATATCCAAAACGCTGGTGTCAGCGAGCCACTCAACGGCAGTAAAGTACACGACGAAAATTTGTGTAGAAGAAGAAGAATAAATCAGAAATTTTCGTAAGTAAAGAGTCTGAAGAATTACGGGTATTTATAGCCAAGAGGAACTGGTTCCAAAAGGTCGCAACCTTTCAGAATCCATACGACCATTCATGAAAGTTTGCAATCTTTCAAACGGTCATAGTTGTTCCTGAAAGTTGCAACCTTTCAGAATAGTCATTTCCAATGGCGGAAAATTCAAAATAAAATGAGAAAGAATTTAAATAAAATGGGTCGCGCGGATTCGAGGAACGTTTCGGTTAATTAACTAAATAATTGAAACGTTTTGGCCATTTAATTTAATTTAATCAATTAAATAAATAATTAACTAAATAATTAAAATAAAACTTTGTCCAAAAACAAAAAATAAAATAATCTCTCGATCGATCATTTTACGAAGCCGAAGCGAGTGATGACGACGGCGAGAGGGGGGTCCCTCTTTCCAACCCTTTTAACAACTAATAGAAGTGTTTCTCTATTTAAACACATATTTTTCTTTCCACCACCAATGAGGGAGAAATGCATTTTCTTAAAGCATAAAAGAATCTTTTCCATTTCCTCTTTTCATCTTACCTTCATTTCCCATTAACTCTTGCTATACCCAACAAAACACGCGGCAGATCTCAAGGGTAGTGATTTGGGGAAAGTGGAGTGGTGGAAGTATTCTCTCTGTAAAGCAGCCAATATAACAGGATGGGATGTCGGTAAAGCTGCTAATAGGTAAGTAAATAAAAGTGTAGTTGTAGTTTTGAATCTTATCGAGTTAATATTTTAAAAGATCCCTATACTATGAGGGCTCGTTTGGTGTGAGGGATTAGAAATAATAGTGATGAGATAAAAAAAAAATTATGTTGTTTGGTTGGCAAGTTCGGGATAACTTATCCCGGGATTAATAATTAGTACCGGGATAAGTTATCCCTCCCCATGGGTGGTATACTAATCCCGGGATAACTTATCCCGAAATAGAATAGGTAAATGACAAATATGTCCCTTTAAATCCTTTTTATACATCATTTTTCACATTTATGTTTATTTACATTTTTTTAATACCATGTATAATAATATTTACTACTCCTTATTTTTATGATCATTATACATATTTTTCTATTAAAAGATTATACTATATAAATATAATTTTTATTTATGAATTTATTTGACTAATTCTTATGTTTATTTTATTTTGATTTCTCATAAATTTTCTTCTCTTTAATAAACTTAAGAGGGAAGTTCTATTTTTAAGCTAAATAAGAAAAAAATTATATTTTTAAATACACATGGTACTTATCATGGGAATACATAAACAAAAATATTTAAGTTAAATAAAATAAAAGTTTTATTTAAAAAAATGAATAACTAAATCTCACAAAGAAAAATTTAAAAAGTTTAAAT
>JAJOOS010017285.1:0-16829 GCA_029582725.1 Solanum chiquidenum | reverse complement strand
ATAATTATACAATACAAATATTCCCCTGCCCAGTTATCTTTTGCCTTTCTCTTTTTCTCGTTTTATACAAATATAATGTATAATTTATGTTTGTATAATGTATAATTTATGTTTGTATAAAGCGAAAGAGAGAGCGATTTTTGATATACAAATATTTTTGTCAATGATTTACACAAACGAGAGGCAAACAACAATTTATACAAATGACCTGCCAACGAAATTATACAAATCTGAAGAGGAGCCAACGAATTATACAATTGCTTCTTTTTGTATATATGTATAGCGAAATAGACATAACTTTCAATTGTATATGTATAGCAAAATATACATATATATGTTTGCTATGGAGCACAATTATGCAAACTTTGCTATAACATATAAATATGATTTTTTTGTTTGCTATATGTGAAAGTTGCTCTTTTCTATTTGGGCCGATATCTGAAAGAGGCCCATTTGAACTCTTAAATGACAGATCACTAATTTTGTGATAATTTAAGATGTGTCTGGTTTTCTAGTTTCAAATCTCTCCGTTATTACTTAGTATTAATTTTTATTTATAATTAAAAAAATAGTATAAATACCACTCAACATAATTGAGTATGAAAAGAAAAACTTTACCTAAATTTTGTGTTAAAATTTATATTTATTTTTAAAATCATTGGTATTCGGACTGAATTCATGGATCAAGTCTATTTTGATGGCTTTTATAAATATTGATTTGCATAGTATTCTTGCGAGTTTAGCATCAAAACTGACATTTTTTGAATTGTAAACACCAAAAGGAACACTCTCTAAAAACACACATCAAAACAGACAGTTCACTCTTTTATGGGCGAACTAAAATTACTATCTTTTAAAATCGTCATCCCCGTTAACTTCAAATTCATCCAAAATAATATTACACAAACTTTAGAGAATGGGCGAACTACAATTCTCTTTATTGACTCCTCACGTGAATCTATATCTCTTTCTTTCTCAATTTAAGTGTATTGTGAAGTTCTTTGATACATAAAATCATGACTTTTTTTAATAATAAAGTATAAAAAAAACTTTGAGAATTTTTTTCATAAATAAATTTTATTATTTATTTGCTTACAACAATAGTAAAAAACTGTTGAGGTCGATGTGGACAACGATTCCTCTTATGGCCAATTTCCTACACAAACTACATTATTATGTCATACAACTTAAAGCAATGTCCATTTCATTTCTACGACACCTAGTACTATTGACTCCAACCGTTCTCATATACTAAGTATTTGAAATTAAATTGAATGGAGAAGGTGACCTATGACTCATCGCCCAACGAAAAAAATATGTCATTATAAGTCTACTTGTAATTATTTGAACTGTAATACTCACTTACATAGCTCTTTGGCTGAATGCCATACATATCACAAAATTTTATGACACGCGATTTACGCAAATATATTGTGGTTATTATTTTAATATGTAAAAAAATAATGATAAGATCTAATTTTTCTTATAACTGGTTGATAAAGAGTCATCATTCAATTTTACTAAATAACAATTATTGTATCTTGGTTTATTATTATTATAAAATATGTAAAAATAATAATTAAAAAGTGGGTGGAAAAAAAATACAAATTATAACCATATTTGTATGTCTCAAATGAATGGAACACATGTTAATGCTTTGATCTATTGAAGATTTCCTTGTTTCTTTGTATTTGTCCAATCGTCTATGCTTTCACCTCGCAAATAATATAATATAAAATCAATGATAATTAGAACGTGATTCTGACATAGAAGAATCATACGATTTATATTTATGATGAATTTGTTTGATAGATTTAATGACGATGAGAAGGGGATTCATTAGTTCTGGAAGAAGATGAATCATTTTTTTCTTGATATACAAAATAGAGGATTTCACTAAGTTAATTATTAGAAAATGTCTAATCAAATCATTTATCATTTTTCCAAGTAAAGTTGATTTTTAAAAACATTAAAAACAACTTTTTTTTTGGACTCCATAAGAATTTATTGATATTTCCAATTCATTATTCTTGTCACAATGTTACTAGCTTTTCAATAAGATAATAAAAATCAAAATAAATTATAGGCAAATTTTAGTATTAATTTCTTCTATAGAGAAACTCTTTTTTCTAAGTCTCACCATAAAATCCATTTACCATCTTTCTTTAATTTCACTCTAATAATTAAGTTCTATCTAAATTATATATCTGCCCTTCCCAAATAGTGGAATGATTTATTTTTTACTATATCAATAAGTATATATTTTAATTATATTGTTTTATAGAGTTGTGTACTTTTAAGTACTTTAATTATTAACAATATATATAAAAGGAAATTTGCTACCCACCATTGAACATGTGTAAAGCAAAAATGCAAGAACAACTGCATAATTTGAGATCTGTTAGTGCATCAATATGATAAGTTAAATATGTTTACAAATGGAGTAGGTTGTATCTAGGGTTTGTGTAGGCCACACTCTATTACTATTTTATTGTCATTGTTTTAAAATCCATAATTTTTGATTGTTTATCGATTTTGAAATCTAAATTCTAGAAAAAATAATTTCTTCAGTTTTATATAAATTATTTATATATATTAAATAATTTTTTAGTATAAATGCAAAATTTTGATCGAAATTTCTGAGCTTTATCAAACGTGTAACTAAAATTACAGCTTGGACCCATCTATCAAACTATACACATCAATCTAGTTAAGGTCAGTTATATATATAAATTCTTATTTCTTTATTTAAAGGCATATTGTCATATCATCGTTGAAAATATATAAATAATAACAATAATAAAATTATATGGCTCTAAAACCTATTCTCAATCAATAGCTAATCTCGAATTATAATATACGTTTAATTCACACATCAGATATTGTGTCACCACTATCTAACTAAAACCCTATTAATTATATTAAGCAATAAATATACAAGTGGATAGCTTATAAAAGAAGGCCACCTCATACTTTATTTGAATTGAACCTTTAAACAATTCATTTTTCTCCAACTAGAAAGATTCTCTTTTTCTTTTTCTAATTATTATTGCTATACTATCATTTTCCTCTTTTCCTTTTTTTCTTTTCTTTTGTGAGCTGCCATAAATACAGGAACCTTTACATTACAATAAAGTAATATAAGGGTTTAATAATAGTATAAAATAAAGTGAAATATTTTATATTATTTAGAGACCAAAACAGAAAGTGACTGAACTAGATATAAGCTAAGTCAAAATATACTTTTATATATATATATATATATATATATATATTTAGAGAGCTTGATAAGGAGTTCTTTTTAGTGAAATTGTCATTATCTCATTAAGTCTCCCTAATAAACAATTGCATTCTTCCATTTTAGATTACTTGACATTTTAAGACCTGACATCAAAAGCAAATCTATGAGGAGGTGAGACCGTGAGGGTTTTCATCCAAATATTCTAGGTAAAAAGTTACATTATATATATAAGAGTTTTATTTTGTATTTCTAATGTAGATTTATAGGATTTCGAATCACCTAAACACAAGATTAGACGTTGATTTAGTGGATAGGAGGTTCAGAATTCACTCGAGATTGCAACTTTAAATCCTAAACACTATATTTTTATTTTTTGAACTCTGAAAATTTTGAATCTATCATTGTCTGATACACCCTTTAAAAAACTTTAATTAGAGGATTATTTTACTAAATCAACCTTATTAACAATGTTTTAGAACTCTAGATTTATTTGTTACTAGTATATGTAGTTATATTTAATACTAAAAGTGATACCAAAGAAAAGCAATAAAATTTTCTTGATTTGCTAAAATAGACAAAAAAACTAAAATATTTATTTGTTATATAAGAATCAAATAAAATCAAACGAGAGGAGTCCTATCTTTGGAGATGGTCTCTTCCGTATCTCCAAGACTCCAACATACACCTATAAACTCCTATCCACCACCCCTTTACCAAAATATAAGTAAAAACTTTATAAGTATCACTTATAACAATTAATAACAACAACTCAATATAATTTGTCCCACAAATGAAATTTGAAGAGTTAGAAATATATGTAAATATACTTTTATTTGTGTGACTTGTTATATATATATATATATATATATATATAGTATTAGAAATTGCTCCATTTTGAACTGAGAATCTCTTAAAAACAATCTCTATATCTTTACAAGGTAGTAGTAAAATCTACGTACATTCTATCATCTTCAGACCCCACTTATAAAACTTCACGGGATATTATTGTTGTTTTTTTATTTGGTTTTCCACCCGATGTTCGGTACCCACATTGGAGCTCGACTAAATCAGAATTCACACTAAGAAGTCTCACATTAAGGGGTAAAACGCTCTCTAACAAAGACAACTTCATAACCAAGGGAACTCAAATCCGAGACCTCTTAGTTGAGGATGAAAGAGTACTTACCATTCAACCACAACCCTTGTTGGTATACTATTGTTATATTACCTTTATTTTGTGTGTGAGATAGAAATATTATCTCCAATGAAAATACTTTATCACTTTTTTTTAAAATAAAAATTGTAAGATAAATTTTCTTTTCAACCTAACACATCCCAAAACCTTATCCCAACAAAAGGAAAAGGAAAACTTTTAACAAAAAGAAAAAAGAAAAAGATAGGAAAGTGTACTTATTTAGACTAGTAGTAGTAGTATGATAAATCTCCCCATAAATATCAATATCAACATAATGTGAATGTAATAAAGTTAGTTGGACCATATATGCCACTTTTACTTTAATTTAATTTGCTCATGTTGAGCTGTCCCATTGAATTCTTGACTTTATTCATTCAAAGTTAAGTCACCTTCTTATCTTGATAAGTTCAATTCCAGCTCTATACCTCATGTCTTAAAAATCCCCCCAACTTGTACCACCTACCATCAATTACGTGTGTATGTATATATATATATAATCTCGTACATTTTTAATTGTTATATTGTGATTTTCGAGAGTTTATTTAATTAATTAATTATATTAATTTAATATTTTAAAATAAAAATTAGATAGTTAAATACTATATGAAAAGTTCTATTAGTTGTAATTTTTTCCATATCAATATAATAAAGAAAAAGAAATACATCTTAAAGTGTCAGTTAAAATTTATATGATTTAACTCTCCAAAAGAAAAGTATGACAAATAAAAAATGACGGAGGGTTACCCTTTAATAAACCTCTTTGAAACTGTATAAATTTATTATTCTTTCAGAAAAAAGAATTCATTATAAGCATAAAATGAGAAAAATATTAATTAATGCACTTTTGATAAGTAATTCGGAACATCTATTTATAATAAGTTGGACAACTAATAGAAATATATTAATAAGTCATATGAGGTATCTATCCATAGTAAATTGAACAATTAATATGAAATGCAAAAAGTATAGCTGATCTTAAAACAAAGATATGTTAAATATGCCGTTAATCAAAAAGAAAAAAAATCATTTTTTTACCATTTGTAGAAAAGGAAGAATTTTGTACATCCATAATAAAACATGATTATTATTTTTCCCCAAATATTATATTTATTAAATTTGACAGGTTATAATAATTGACTTGCTTTATCTTTTTGCTACTAACACCGTCACCGTTATCTAACGGCGTTTGGTCCCTTTGTGTAACGGTTGTAACTGGTGCAGGTCATTTCACATCAACCCTTATCAAAATTATTATCTTGTTAAGAAGCTCTCAATCAAAGTCCCCTTTTCTCTTCATTCTCCTTTTTACGTCACCGCCTCTCATTTCTCAAAACTTTTTTTTTTTCGCAGATTCAGAGTATTTTGTAAGGTATTCTTGAAAAAAAATTGGATCTTTAGTTACTTTTTTACTGAAATTCGTAGTTTTTATGTGTTTTGTTTTGTGGGGTTGTGTTTTTTTCTTATTTTTTTATGATGTTATATATTGTAGGATTGTTTGGAATCAAGAATTGGTGTTCTGGTTTTGGAATCAGGTATTCTTGAGAATTTTTTTTGGATCTTTACTTGTTTTTTTACTGAAATTTGTAGTTTTTATGTGTTATTGGTTTGTGGGGTTGTGTATTTTTCTTATTTTTTGTGATGTTATATGTTGTAGGATTGTTTGGAATCAAGGATTGGTGTGCTGGTTTTGGAATCAGGTATTCTTGAAAAGTTCTGATTTTGGATCTTTACTGAAAAAATTGTAGTTTGTACGTGTTATTCATCTGTGGGGTTGTTTGTTTACTTGAGTTTTTTTTTAATGATACAGATTTTAGGCTTTGTGTGGAATCAAGAACTGGTGTTCTGGTTTTGGAATCAGGTATTCTTGAGAAGTTCTCATTTTGGATCTTTACTGAAATTTGTAGTTTGTATGTGTTATTCATTTGTGGGGTTCTTTGTTTACTTGAGTTTTTTGAATGATACAGATTGTAGGCTTTGTTTGGAATCAAGAAATGGTGTTTTGAACTTGGAAAGGTTGAATCTTTAGTGGGTATTTGATGAATTGTTTGATAAAGTTGTGAGTTTTCTGGTATGGGTGTGTGTGAAAAGCATTGGGAAGTGGTTTATATGGTTCTTTGGTTATCTGTTTTGGCTGGAATTTGAAGGATTTTGAATCTTGGGTTGTTTGATTCAAGGTTTTTGAATCGTGAGTTGTCTAATTCTTTGTGGATATGTGGATGAGGTGGTCATGGTTATGTTATTAAGTGTTAGTTGTGGTGGAAATTTTGTTCCAAATAGGCTGATCCAGGATTTAGAGTCGGTTAGTTGGGAATGGATTCCTTATAGTATGTTTATGCATTTTCAAGATCCCTTTTCACATGTATACTTGGTTAGAACTGAAAGCAGTAGGTTCCATTGAACCCTGTGCTAAGGGCTAGAGGCACCTCTACGACCACCCCGAATAATAGGAAATGCTTGCAAAGGGGAAAATGGGTGAAGATCTTCTAACAACCTTAACCATTGAAAGCAATCATTTGTCCACCCTCTTGTCCATGGATTCCGGTTCATCTTCTCATGATGAAATGGAGAGGGAGTTGATCCGGACTGTTAACCATTTACAGCCACCTGATATTAATCTCCCACTCGAGCCCAGCCCTCCTCCTCCTTCATGGAATGATACATGTGATATGCTAGATGTAGGTCTTGGTTCCCAACATTATGAGGTTGAGACGAATATTAGTGTCACAAAGATTGGGAAGAAGTGTGCCAAGCGGCTTGATAGTATTTGGGGCGCTTGGTTTTTCTTCACTTTTTACTTTAAGCCAGCTCTGAATGAGAAGTCGAAGGGTAAGATTATTCGTGAGAGTAACGGGGTTTCTCGGTATGATAAATCGGATCTGAAGCAGGATGTTTTCCTTGTTCAGCATGATATGGAGAATATGTACATGTGGGTTTTCAAGGACAGGCCTGAAAATGCTCTTGGCAAGATGCAATTGAGGAGTTACATGAACGGGCATTCACGCCAGGGGGAGAGCCCCTTTCCTTTCACTGCAGAGAAAGGTTTTGTTCGATCTCACAAAATGCAGAGGAAACATTACAGAGGTCTTTCCAACCCTCAGTGCCTTCATGGAATTGAAGTTGTTAGGTCACCTAATCTTACAGGTCTTGATAAGGAGGAGCAAAAGAAGTGGATGGAGCTTACAGGCCGAGACATGAATTTTTCGATTCCTTCTGAAGCCAGTGACTTTGAGTCATGGAGGTGCCTTCCGCATACAGAATTTGAGCTTGAACGGCCTCCTGCATTGAAGAGCAATGCAATTCCTCGTCCAGAGAGATTGTTGAATGGATCAAGTCTGAATCTATCTACTCGATCTGCAAACCATGTAAATGGAGAAGGACTAAACATTTTGGCAGTCTGCAACAAGAGGAAGAAAAATGGATTTACTCGAGGAAACAATGACGATTGCTGTTTGCCTAATAGTCAACATCCTGAGAGGCTTGCGGATATCCATCCAATTAGCCCACCCTGGCTAAGAGATTTTTCTGGTGCTATGCAAGTGGCATCTGGTCCTGTTACAGCTGCAAAAACTATTTATGAAGACGATGCAGGGTTCTTGATACTTGTTAGCATGCCTTTTGTGGATCTAAAAAGTGTCAAAGTTACTTGGAGAAACACCATCTCTCACGGGATTGTGAAGATATCTTGTATCAGCACTGGATGTATCCCTATCATCAAAAGACAAAACAGGACTTTCAAGCTATCAGATCCAGCTCCGGAGCACTGCCCTTCAGGGGAATTTGTCAGGGAAATCCCTCTTAGGACTCGCATTCCAGAAGACGCAAAACTAGAAGCATATGGAGATGAAACTGGAACTATGCTTGAAATTCATGTGCCTAAGCAGCGTGTAGGACCAGAAGAGCACGAGGTTCTAGTGTGCCTTCGCCCCTCGCCTTGGACCACACATGCATATGTTGATTTGACAGAAGCAATGGCTTGAAAATCAGTGGATGCTCGCTCTCTTAGGTAGTAGTTACTATTGTTTACTGACCTCAATGGAAATGATATTTATATTTTCTTCTAATTCAATCAGGAAAGATTCGTCTTCTTTCCCCACTCATCAACCAATGTGGAACACAAGATGCTATTTTTGCATGCCCTCAATGTCCACACCATTTTGTTCCTACTACTCTTGATCCTTTATTGGCATCGTTAACAACTTCATACTGTTGTTCTTATCGTTGAATGGTATTTGTGCTTAAATCTGTCTGTATTCTTCATGTCATGTGTTTTGTTTTCTGTATAACATACTGATCATTATGTATATCTCAAGAGAAAGCTGTTCATCTTAGGACTCAAATTCCAGAAGACGACTTACTGCATTGAGATTTTTCATCTTTTTGTACATATGTCTCTCAGAACTTGAGAGGAAGTTGTGCGATTATTATCGAGTTAACTCGAACTGCTGCAATGCACAATAACTTGTGTGTTTACAGCATTCTAAGTTATTTGATTTGAACAAGGTAGACTTGAAAAAGTTAACAACTTTGCATTTCAACGAGCTAGAAGAATAAACTTCGTATGATTTTATTTTTAGAAGTTATGAGGTCTCTATTCAATTTTTGAATAAGCTACTCTTGTGTATATGCATTCAAGCCTGATCAATTCTGGCACTCATAATATTGATTTATAGTTATCTGTGATAACAAAGTTTGGTATCCTGGCAACTTTGGCTTAAGATTTATGGATACACGGAATATGATGAAATATCCTATAATTAAGATTAAGCTTGGAATAAATGTCAATCAAATATAGTGTATGAATTTTCTCTCAAGTTTAATTCTAGATATCCCATTAACTTGAAATTATTTTATCCCACTTCTCAAGTGGTATAAATTAATCCAAGAACTAGAATCTCGAAATAATTTAGTTCGCGAATCAAATGAGTAGAGTCCAATTCGGGTGCTAGTAATGGTTTTATTGGTTTTGGTATGCAAAATTGATGTCCATGAATCTAAGAATTATAATCCGAAGACTATAATGAAGCTAACTCGAATGAAGAAATCTTATTTAATGATTTAATCCGCAAATCAGCAATTACATCACTTTACTCGAGCTTATTGGGCTTGATGCCGGAAATCGAAGAAGATCTGATTCACCAATAGGCCAAGAAGCAATATATATTTTCAATAATCCGATTTCCTCCATAAATTCTCCGATCATTTGCTTCATTGGTTCCAACGGTGGCTTAATGTTTTCATTATTTAATCGTTAAGACTTCTCTGATAAACTCAATTCCAATATACACAGCCAACTTCAAGAGGAGGGAAACAATTTTTGTTTTGTGTTTTGTGTATTCTCACTTAGCCTAATAATTTCTGGTTGCAGTGTTCTAAATTTAGAGATGTCTGAATGTCCATAGGAAAAAAAGAAAAAGAACAGGGATACCAGAAGTGATCTACATGAAAGAAAGATGCATAAAACTGATAAACAAGCACAGAGAAAATGTTAAAACACAAACTGGAAAAGACTAGACTGGATGAAATATCAAGGATATTTCTACATACACAAAACAAGTTTAGACAACTACAACTACACTACATCTTATTTCTACTACACTACTTAGAACTAGATTTCATCATAAGCTGAGTAATGTGGAGCTTAATCAACTTCTTCGATCTTAGGGCCTGCACCAGCACCGCTAGCACCGGCTGAAGGGCCATCTTCATCCATGCCACCAGCCATGTCAGGACCACCAGCACCACCCTGGTACATCTTCGCGATAATGGGGTTGCATATGCCCTCAAGCTCCTTCATCTTGTCCTCAAACTCATCAGCCTCCGCGAGTTGATTCCCATCAAGCCACTGAATCGCCTGCTCAACCGAATTTTCTATCTTCTGCTTCTCCTCAGGAGAAAGCTTCGAAGCGATCTTATCATCCTTGATGGTGTTCCTCATGTTGTAGGCATAATTTTCCAAGGCATTCTTGGCTTCCACTTTCTTCTTGTGCTCTTCGTCTTCAGCTTTGTACCTCTCAGCTTCTTGAACCATTTTCTCAATCTCATCCTTGGACAATCTTCCTTTGTCGTTCGTGATGGTAATCTTACTTTTCTGGCCAGTTGTTTTATCCTCAGCAGAGACGTTCAAAATACCATTCGCATCAATGTCGAAGCATACAGTGATTTGGGGGACACCTCTTGGTGCTGGAGGAATGCCAGTGAGTTCAAATTTCCCTAGCAAGTTGTTATCTCTAGTCCTGGCTCTTTCACCTTCATAAACTTGAATCAACACACCAGGTTGATTGTCGGAGTAGGTCGAAAACACCTGCTCTTTCTTAGTCGGAATCGTGGTGTTCCTTGGAATCAAAGTGGTCATAACACCTCCAGCGGTCTCCAGACCGAGGGAAAGAGGTGTAACATCCAACAGCAAAAGGTCCTGGACTTTTTCATTCCCTTCACCACTCAAGATTGCAGCTTGCACAGCAGCTCCATATGCAACAGCCTCGTCCGGGTTGATGCTCTTACAGAGTTCCTTCCCGTTAAAGAAGTCCTGCAACAACTGTTGCACCTTTGGAATTCTAGTAGAGCCACCAACAAGAACAATATCATGAACACCACTCTTGTCAATTTTAGCATCCCTCAAACACTTCTCAACAGGCTCCATACATTTTCTAAAAAGATCCATGTTGAGCTCCTCAAACCGAGCACGGGTAATTGTCGTGTAGAAATCAATTCCCTCATAAAGAGAATCAATTTCAATAGTTGTCTGAGCAGTGGATGAGAGTGTTCTCTTAGCTCTTTCACATGCAGTTCTTAATCTCCTAAGAGCTCTAGGATTCCCACTGATGTCCTTCTTGTGCTTCCTCTTGAATTCTTGAACAAAGTGATTAACCATCCTGTTGTCAAAATCTTCTCCACCAAGATGAGTATCACCAGCAGTGGATTTCACTTCAAAAATTCCTTCTTCAATGGTAAGTAGTGAGACATCAAATGTACCACCACCCAAGTCAAAAATAAGCACAGTCTTCTCCCCTGTACTGCTTGATTTCTTATCAAGTCCATATGCAATTGCAGCAGCAGTAGGCTCGTTGATAATACGCATAACATTGAGCCCAGAAATAGTTCCAGCATCCTTAGTAGCCTGACGTTGAGAGTCATTGAAGTAAGCAGGCACAGTAACAACAGCATTCTTTATTGTTATTCCAAGAAAAGCCTCAGCAATCTCCTTCATCTTAATAAGAACCATGGAGGAGATCTCTTCTGCGGAGAACTCTTTTTCTTCACCTTTGTAATTGACAACAATCATAGGCTTGTCAGCAGGTCCTGGGATGACCTTGAAAGGCCAAAGCTTCATGTCACTCTGTACTGATGGGTCACTGAATCTCCTACCAATTAATCGTTTGGCGTCTGCAATCAAATTATAAAAGATTTCAGCATGAATTCAAACATAATTTAAGAGTTGTAGCAATATATCCCTAGTACAAATTCACCAAAAAGTGGATCAAAATTCCACAAACTGATGTTCACCAAAAGAGATTAGAGCAAACAGAGAGAAAAAACGGAAACCCAAGATTGATTTCCCAAATGATCTAGTGAAAAGTTAATATCTCACAAAATTGCTTTCTTTCTTCCTTCAAACTTCAATTGAACAAATTCGACAAATTCTACTTCTATAAACTTAAATTGATCACTCTTCATTGTTATGGTACTATATAAACTAACAAAAAACCAGGGGAGAGCTACGATTACTTATGATCAACAGACCATAAGTTGAATATGCAGATACAAATCAGGACCAATTAAGCTTGATGAATTGATGGAACAGGGCAGAGATACAGTTTTACTTGCACTAAATTCGAAAATCTAGCTTAACAGTTGTAAATGATTAATCGAAAACCTAATCAAATTCAAAATTCATAAACTCAAAATCCTAGCTCCAATACTAAACATAAACTCAAAATCCTAGCTCCAATACTAAACATAAACTCAAAATCCTAGCTCCAATATACTAAACATAAGCTCAAAATCCTAGCTCAAATACTGAACATAAACTCAAAATACTAGTTCGAATACTGAACGAGAATCATGAATTTCCAGAACTTACCGAAAACAGTGTTAGTAGGGTTCATAGCAACTTGATTCTTAGCAGCATCTCCGATCAATCGCTCCGTATCAGTAAACGCCACATACGACGGCGTAGTCCTGTTCCCTTGATCATTAGCAATAATCTCAACTCGATCATGCTGCCATACACCTACACACGAATAGGTCGTTCCGAGATCAATTCCGATCGCCGGTCCTTCACCTTTTCCGGCCATTTTCAAACTTTTTCACAACAACAACAAAATGAAGAAAACAGAGTATTTTTTTTAACTAGTAAAGCAAAGTATCACAGAATTACAGATTGTTTTTGGTAATGTGAATGAAAATGGAAAAAATGAGAAGAGTATAAATAGTTAAAATGAGTCTCTCGAAGTTTCTAGGTAACCGTAGATTGGATACAAAAACGGTGAGTTTTGGTGATGAAAGTTTTTTTTTTTTTGACCAATTGCTTGTAGCTTCTGGTAAGTTCTGGAGATTTCTCTACAGTTCTAGACGTGTTTCATAATGCTTCGCTCAATTTTCTTACTTTTTCCTCTAGTATTACAAGTTCTAGTAAGTACTAGTAACATTTTAATTTTAAATGTTAATATAGGCATTTAATTATATTAAATTTAAATCTATAAAAATAATTTTGAACTTTACTTTAAATTCAACTTGTTAGTCCGTTCAAAATAAATGTTGTGAGCTTGTAAAATTGAGTTAATTATTCAATATATATATATTGATTTGTGTCGAGCATATGAACAAAATTTATATTGATATTTGAGGGAAAATGTGATACATATAATGTGCATGATATTCTTAAGGATGTGAAATATTTTCCGAAAGAATTATGCGGATTTTGTTCATAACGAATAATATCAGATCTTATTAAAAGTATTTTAAAGTTGTTTTAGTTAACAATTTTGAATTTCAAATGATAAACTCACTTCGTTAATTTCAAGATGTTGGTTTATACTAGATATATCGATGTCAATGTATTAAATGATATTGTACATTAATTAATTAATAAAAATATAAACTTATTATACGACCAACCAAAATAACTTAACATGCTTAATTTTAAATGGAGAAACTATCTAATTACATAAATATTTTAACTATGTTTACTAATTCTCGATCTCTATAATTTAAAATAATTATTTTTTATATCATTAACAATTTCATACCAGATTTTTGTCAGATACACCTAAATACATATTTTTTGTTGCTAGATACATTGAAATAGAGAGAGAGGCGAGATTTTTTGTTGCCAGATACATTGAAATAGGGAGAGAGGCGAGCAAGAACATGAGGGAGACGAGATTTGTCTATGTATCACAAATACATGCTAATCCACTTGGATGCATCATTATTTGATAAGATTCGTAATATTATAAACTAACGTGTATTTAAGTAAATAAAAATTCTAGAGATATCAGGATGCATCAATAATTGATAAGATTCGTAATATTATAAACTAGCGTGTGTTTTTAAGTAAATAAAAATTCTAGAGATACCAAAAGTAAAACTTAATAATTGATAAGATTCGTAATATTATAAACTAGCGTGTATTTTTAAGTAAATAAAAATTCTAGAGATACCAAAAGTAAAACTTAATAATTGATAAGATTCATAATATTATAAACTAGCGTGTATTTTTAAGTAAATAAAAATTCTAGAGATACCAAAAGTAAAACTTGGGGCATTCCGAGAATTGAACTCGGGACCTCTCGCACCCTAAGCGAGAATCATACCACTAGACCAAATGCCCATTCTGTTTCTTTTATATCACTTGATGTTATTTGATATTACAAAATATAAATAAGAAATGTGCATATCTTCATATACGTATTTATATTTAATATATTTGAAGCTATTGGATAAAAACTCCAAAATTAGGTTCATGGAAAGAGGTTAGTGAAGAGAAAATATTTTCAATCACCAAAGTGATAGACTTGACAAGCATACATATCATTCAATAAAACATACATTATTTTTTACGTACTTTACTAAGTTAAGAAGTCAAATTATAATCAATCTGGATACATAAATAATTTCATTATTTACTATTGAAGCTCCTAAAAAGAATGTTTGTTTCAAATTTCATGATTCCTAACTTTTTACATTTGTGCCAACACTGTTTTCGATCCACTCTTCAGCATAAAAATTAGTCTAACAAGTTATTGTACTGCTAATTAATATCGGACACCACATGAAAAAAATTGAGTAATAATTAATTTTAAAGATAAATTTACTTCTGAATAAAAATATCTTTATCTAAAATGTTCAAAAATAAAATAAAATTGTTGCACTAGGTTTGATTCAAAGCTTTGATAAATATAACTTCAGCATAATCACGTGAAGTTTGAAAATTTGTTAAAGTCTCAAACTTCGTGAACGACTCATGAAATTCAAATATAAAAAGCTAAAAAATCTAAGCTTTCACAATCTAAATGCGAAATTTACAAAAAAAAAATCGTGATATAATTAGCGATATCAAAACAACATAACATGTTAGGTGCTTAATAATTTTCAATCTTTTGGAGTATCTAAGTACAAATCCAAAAGTGCAACGCATGATCCACGGAAAAGCATACGCATGTTGGCATGTAGTAATTGTCATCATTTAGACCATTACTTTTTAAACCCCATTTGTTCGGTGTTTCGTTTTCACATTAAAATTCGTTTTAATTTAAATTTAAAAGTTTGCAAGGCTTTTTTTTTAGATGATATTTTCAATAGAATTTGTTTTTTATTCTTAAGGGCTTAAATTAAATTTAAATATTTGATTAAGAATAAAATAATTTAAAAGCATCTTAACATAATTTATATTGATACAAAAATGTTATTTATAAGTTAGACATATTCAAAATTTTATAAAGTATGCCTATAAAGTATTTACCATACACATTAATGTGTGGATCCACTTTTGCATGTCGACATGCCCATGAAATTGGTCCATTTTTTTGAAAAAGTTAGCTAGCTCACTCAACCCATTCCTTACCAATTACTCTATGTATCTTTCCTAAAGGGAATTAATTTAAATATATATATAAGATTTTTGAACTTATACTTATCATATAATAATTCGATTTTTTTATATCCTCTATCTTCATTTCTAGGGTTTTATCATATAACTTTTTGATGTATTCTAATTTTGCTCATATACTCAATTGAATCTAACGTTTTAAAAAATATATTATATTTACTATATAATTATTTTAATCTTGTCCCTAGGTTTAACTGAATCTAACATTTTTATTTACTTATATTTATCATGTAATTTCTAATGTCCTCTATCTTCGTTCTTAGGTTTAATTGAATGCAATATTTTTTCTTTTATAGATTTATCGTGTAAAGTTTTTCAATGTCTTTTGTCTTTGTCCTTAGGTTCAATTGAATCTTATATTTTTCTTTATCTATTGACCATGTAATTTTATGATGCTTTCTATCTTCATCTTTAAGTTCAACTAAATCCAACATTTTTTCTTACATAGAGTTATTATGTGAAGTTTTTTGATATTGGTTGAGTCCAAATGCACATGCAAGTGTATGTGGTCATGTAAATAATAAGATAATCCTTTTAGGAGTCGAATATCGAATCTATAGAGACTTGTCGATTTACTATTTACCTAATTAAACTGATTCCCACAATTTAATGCAAGTGTGCCACAAGAATTTGATTAATATTTGGATACTAAGAGTGCTAGAATTAAAATAACTAGCAACGGTTCAATTTCACTTTGAAGTATAACAATGCTTTGTGAAAATTTCAGGGCTGCAGCTTAACTAAGAATTCATGCATTGTATCACCCTAATGGATTTCAGATGGTTATCAAATCACTGATTTATAAGGGTGATATTATGATTATAATCTCTTGACCTTTAATCACCTACCACAGTTGACAATCTAACTACATCGTTGAGCGAGGATTTGAATCAACAGCGGAACACTAAGCTTTTTTTTTATTTCGTAATCAAGCACGGTAACTAGGAATATCCCTATTCTAGATACAAATAAATTCTAGTTTTGTACAAGAAAAGATCATGTTCCTAATATTTCAAGTTTTATCTCTCTATTCCTCTCTCAAGTTCAAGAACAGACAATAGATTTATTTTAATAACGATCGAGTATTAAAATAGTAATTCAAGAACATAAGATTAATTTAAATGATAGCCAACTTCATCCATTGATTCAATATTCAACAATTATTCGTAACTGCAGCCCCAAAACAAGGGTACTTAGTTATTCATGATAATCAAAAACACAAAAACAATTGTTTCCACGCAAAGTAATGTTTAAGAAAAAGTAGAAGATAAGAAACCTAATAG
>JAJOOS010017284.1:0-23600 GCA_029582725.1 Solanum chiquidenum | reverse complement strand
AATAACTCAGTTTGTATGTTAAGATACAAAATAACTCAATTTGGGAGATTCTCTAACCGACAATGTGACGACCCGAGCCTACACCCTGGACGTGACACAGTGTACAAGACTCTGAAAAGCCTTATATAAGCCTCATAGCATGTCATCACATAAGATAATAGAAATAGTGCAGAATAACTCAGTTTGTATGTTAAGATACAAAATAACTCAATTTGGGAGATTCTCTAACCGACAATGTGACGACCCGAGCCTACACCCTGGACGTGACACAGTGTACAAGACTCTGAAAAGCCTTATATAAGCCTCATAGCATGTCATCACATAAGATAATAGAAATAGTGCAGAATAACTCAGTTTGTATGTTAAGATACAAAATAACTCAATTTGGGAGATTCTCTAACCGACAATGTGACGACCCGAGCCTACACCCTGGACGTGACACAGTGTACAAGACTCTGAAAAGCCTTATATAAGCCTCATAGCATGTCATCACATAAGATAATAGAAATAGTGCAGAATAACTCAGTTTGTATGTTAAGATACAAAATAACTCAATTTGGGAGATTCTCTAACCGACAATGTGACGACCCGAGCCTACACCCTGGACGTGACACAGTGTACAAGACTCTGAAAAGCCTTATATAAGCCTCATAGCATGTCATCACATAAGATAATAGAAATAGTGCAGAATTTAAAACTTTTCTTTAAATCCATAATATCGAAAACATCATATAAAACAGTGGAAGTCTACTTATCTCACATGGCCATCTAAAAATATCTTGAATCAAAAGTAGTGTCACGGCCCTTAAAAATAGAAAGTGTAAAATTATATAGTACAATGAAAGACATGAAACATCAATAAAGCACTTGTCCTCGGATCCATGAGGACATACTAGAAGCTTTGGAATAACTCAATCCAAGCCCTTTAAACTAGAAGGAATCAACTCAAATGCCGGAACCTACACTTTATAGAAAAATGTAGAAATATGGGTTAGCACACAAAATGTACTAAGTATGATAGACATGAAAAAACCATGCTTAAAAAGGACATTTTGGTTGAAAACCATGCTATATGCCAATTTTGAGAAAACATCATGAACTTTAGGAAAATGCGTAAGATACAAGTATAATGATCATATAAGTCATTACATCACATTAGAACCTTCACCCTAAGTAACCCTAAGCTATACTTGTGCAATGTAAGAATAGCATCCCATACTACTATCCCTACTAAGTACCACTTTGAGGCCACCATAGATGAACTTACCATTCTTCATTACTCATCTTTAGTCAATACTCATGCATAAGGAACACATACATTTCATAAGTCATGACAAGGAAAATAAATAATAATAACATTTCCAAGTAAAGAATTCATCATTACATTAAGCATTTAAGTTAACATTCTCACTAGCTTCATTAAGAGCACACTCATTTCATTAGACATTATGACATTAGAGAAACACACCATAGCTTTCTCAAAGCCTACTCGTGTAATGCATGGATGTCATCCCATACTACAACCCACACTTCATAGAACTTCTTGAGTAACCATAGTACCTAACTCATATCCTTGATCATAAAACAATATAATATAAAGTAACACACTATGACTACTCTCAAAGCCTACTTGTGCAATGCATGGATAGAATCCCATACTGGAGACATGGGCCCACGGCGCTACACACAAGAATGAATTGTTATGCGGTCGGTAAACTCTTTCCTTTCTGCGGGCAGCCTATCAAATCGGATCACGTATTTTGGAATATGTCACCCATACTAAGTAGTGTATTCTTGAGAAGCCATAGTTCATTATCATTCTTTGTGGGGGTAAGCCTTAACCGACATAGACCATGTGAGCAAATCACAGAATCCTGATGTTACCAACATCGAATAAGGGATTCCTACTTGCCTAAGGTAGGACTGTTAACGTTTAACTTAGGTGGATCCACTAGCTAATAACCTATGTGGGCACATAGTTATGAGATAGGGAGGTTGCTACTAGATACCCCTCCTTAAATCACGGATGAGCATCCATCTCAAGAGATTGCTACTAGATACGCCGCCTCAACTCATGGATAAGCATTCATCTCAATTCATATCCACTGGGTGCTTAGCATTATTCCACATGGAGTACTTAACATTCATTACTTTAGTTCATTGTTATGAGACAAGAGATTGTTACTAGATACCCAGCCTCAACTCATGGATGAGTATCCATCTCCAACCCGACATTCATCATTAGATAGCTGATAGATTCAAAGATGATAATAGCTTTTCAACTAAGAATCCCCATATTGTGATAAAGTCCTTTCACAACATGTCATTATCATTCATTAGTGCACAATTGAGAATAGTCTTTCAATGAACACATCATAATTAACATAATCATAGAAACTTCATTCATGAGTGTGTATGTGAGAATAACCTTTCAATAACACCCTCATTTCATTATAGTCATGATCACATTACTTTCATTGAAATAAAAAAGCATATACATAAGCATCATAATTATGCATCAACATTCATAAATTTGCCCTTCAAGGCTATGAATCAATATCAACCCAAACATCTATAATCTACATTAGATAAGAGGAATATCATGATTCAATAACTCAATCAATATAGACATAATCAATTTAACATGCTTCCGTAATCAATCAACCCAAATCATAAATTTACAATTTAGTATTTTGGGGGATTAATGGGTTCATGGTGGGAATTCATCATAAATCAACCTTAATTCATCAATTCAATCATAATTTTTCATAAATCAATCATTGAAAATGTTTTGAAGTTGTACCCATGACTTAGATTGAAACCCTAACTTTTAGGGGAAATCGGAAGCTTTGAAATCTTGTTTTGGAGGGACTCTATGGGTGAAATCTACCCATAGATGAAAACTACCATACCTCAATTGAAGAAACTCCACAAAATTGAGTGAGAAATATGAACTCTTGAGCTCCAAACCTTGACTTCTTCTTCTCCAATGGTGGTTTCTAGAGAGAGAATTATTTGGAGGGGAGGTAGTTTCTATTTTTGAATTTTGGGAATAATGAGTTGTAAAAAGGGTGTTTAATACTTTAAAAATCCTTAAACAACTCTAATTAATCAAAATAAACCGACCTCTAACTAATCTAACCACCCCATGAATTTACCAAACTACCCTAGCCTTGGCTGAGCCTAGGCAGATTTCCAGGGGTGACCTATGCCCACCAACCCGCGGACCGTAGGTGGGATCACGGCCCCGTCCTGCAGGTCCTTGGTTTGGTTCAAAAACCTCTCATCTACAGCCTTGACCTACGGACCTGCCGCACGAGGCGTGGATGGACCTACGAGGCGTAGGTCCTTGGATTTTTGACAACTTTTGGTTTTTGGGCAGCTTTGGGGGTTAGACTTTAGGGTCCTCCTCAAGGACCCTTGGTTGGTCCTTGGGGAGTCTTACCTTGACGTTTAACCCCTAAACCCTTAACCTAAGCTCAGGAACTCATTTTACAACATCTAACCCCACATCAAAAACAACAAAACACTCGTAAGGCTCTCGTTTCACCTACTAGTTTTCTGAGTCGTTACAGACAACCATCAGTATGAGCTATGTGATGATACAACATCTCCTACACTACTAGAACTCTCCTATACCTTGCCAGAGTATAAGACATCCTCAACTAAGTGGATCCACTAAGCTATTCTTACAAAGCAATAAGGAATCATCTAAAAAGTATGACTTTTTCTACCCACGTTGGCTACACAATTTATGACGACTTTGAGTTCTTTGAACTCGTCCCCATATAGGTGATCAATACTACTCCCCATAATATAACTCAGCTCATATGCCTAACAAAACATTTCCTCATCATTAAACTTTGAGATTATTACTAAGAAGATTCTCTCAAAAGAGATTATAATCAAAACTCCTAATGAACTTATTTGGAAATCTATGTTTCCTCTCATTTTAAATGTAAAAACATTTACTCTTGAGAATACATAGTACTCATCTATTCATTTAAAAATAAATAAAACTCAACTCTACTCATCCTCATACTCATTTACTTAAGTCTTTAAACAAGTTCTTAAAAAGTTGCAAAAGACTTCTCAAATGACTCGAAGGAACACCCTCGAACTCTTCTCTTAACTAGATCTTGAATTTGAATTATGAATTCAAGAGTTATTATTCATGATATGAAGGATCTCGTGATGATTAGATGTAGCTTAGAGTAGTTAGAATCAGAAAAGAGTGAAGGTACACTTTAAAAGAACTCAGACGGGACAAACGATGGAAAAAGGTGACCCTAATACAGTGAGTGGCGCGGGTCGTCAGCCCCTAAATTACAAAACCTCTTTTCTAGCGGACTATTGGTGTGGCACGCCAACCCCTTGCCCATAAAACCCAATGAATTTTGGTTCTCATTTTCTAACCCTAATTTACCTAGAATCGAATGGGTTCTTCCAAACCCCCTTAGATTCATTTACCCAACTTAATAACATGAATATCTACTCGAAAACCCTCAAGAACAATACTCATTAACAAGATCCTCACCTCAAGTACTCAACGAAACTTTGTAATTCAAAAATGAAGAACAACACCTCAAGAATTTAATCAAGAACATCAATATAATCAATCTCATGGATGTATTTGAATGTGAAACTCATGATTGGCATGTGGGTGAAAGAACGCAACACTATGAAAACTAACGTACCTTAATTTGGTGAAAACCACTCGAAGATTGCAAGAAATCCTTGAGCGCTTGAATCTTTTCCTTTCTTTCTCGTCTCTTTAACTCCTCTCTAAAACCCTAAGCGTATTTAGGATTGTCAAAACTGACCCTAATTAGATTAGACCCCTAAAATATTAAAATAAATTGTTTAAAGCTGATGGGGTAAGGAAAAGACCAAAATACTCCTCATTAATTCAGGTAAATTTCCTTAACTGACCGACTGACTTCAAAAGGGCACATCTTCCTAATCTGAGCTCGGAATTAAGAAAACTCAGGGGAGTTGGAAAGAAAATTCAAAGACCTTTCATTATATATCTTACGAGACACCTAACTTATCATGTACTGAAAGTTATTAGCATTTTAAGTTGACCCAAAACTCACAACTTAGGCTTAACTTGAACAAATCTCAAATTAGCTCTTGCCAAATTAATTCTTTGTTAATTTAGCTCTTAGCTAAGGCGGGATGTTACATGCACAAAAATATATAAAATCATATCAAATATGATCATTAGAACGTTACAGAAAGTGATGAGTTCAATAGTAAGTGCTAATCAGGAATCTTTGTTAAAGAAATAGCTATCAATAACAATATCATATTAAGCTATTGCATCTATTTGAAAGAGATTTTAATGAACTGAAAATATAATTGATGTGTCTAAAAAAGTATTTTATTGTTTCCGTCATATAGAACGTCTTAACTAAGTGGATCCACTAGTCTATGCTAAAAAGCACTTAAGGAATCATCTAAAAAGTATGATCCTTTAATACCCATGATGGCTACATGGTTAATGGAGACTTGAGTTATTATGAACTCACATCCCCATATCGGTGCTCAATACTACTCCAAAGTATTTGGAAATACACCTATGTCATTCTGAGCTTGGATTTATGGTCGTTTGAAGTTGACCAAAAACCCAAACTTAACATAAATTTACAAATTTCCAGATTTTTCATTCTTTCCTAAAATGACTATTTCCAATTTTAACTCTTTCTAGTTCTTTCAGTTAGCGAGATGTCAAGTTTGTCACGCCCCGAGCCTATACCCTGGGCGGGACTAGCACTCGAGAACCATTGTTGGCCCCAAGCAAACACTTGGCCTCACTTATTTACTCGGTGGAAGAATCTAAGCATTATTACAATAATCAAATGCACTTCTACTCAACTGTTTAATAAAATACATTAGAACGTTTAAAGTTCAAACATTCAACTTGGCCAAAATGACATATCAAGTCTTAACATATGAAATAATAATGTAAAGACAACTGAACTACTAACTGTCTATGAAGCCTCTAAAACAAGAAGGGATGTCGGGACAAGACCCCCGATCAGCCTAACAACTGAAATACCATAAAGTAAAGTAATAGGAGTCCTCCGGAAAGCAAAGAGGCTCACGAACTTACTCTGAGTGGATCAACGGGGCCTGCATGGTTATCTTGATTACATGTGCATGCATCATGAAACGATGCAAGGCAAATGACATCAATACATTGAATGTATGAGTATGTGAGGGGAATACTAAACATAACATAAGCTTGAAAGGAATCTGAAAGAAACACTTACCTTGGTTTTACTCAACTCATGAATAACTTAACTCAATATAAAGCAATAATACACATGCAATATATAGAAAGCTTTTTAAAACTATAGAAAGCAACTCAGTTTGTTCAAGAAAACACAATAACAACTCAACTAACTCATATAATAAAGTAATATAATACTGTGGGAGTTTGTCTAACCGACAACCACCACTATGTGCCTGAGTGGTGATGCAACGTCTTACATATGTTGCCAGAACTGTCCTATACTTTGTCGTCATAAAGAACGCCTTAACTAAGTGGATCCATAAGTCTATGCTAAAAAGCACTTAAGGAATCGTCTAAAAAGTATGCTCCTTTACTACCCATTATGGCTACATGGTTTGTGGAGACTTGAGTTATTATGAACTCGCATCCCCATATCGATGCTCAATACTACTCCAAAAATATACTTAGCTCATATGTTTTTAAAACAAAACTTCTTTCTTTAGTTTGAGATAATTACTCAAAACTTCTATTAAAAGCTCTCTTGGAAATCGGTGTATCCTTCTTTCTCAAATGTGAAAACATTTTTAACTCTTGGGAATACTTAGTTCCCGTATAATCTTTGAAGAAATGAACTTTACTCTTACACTTTTTACAACTCAAAGATGAAGTCTTAAAACAAAGTTAAAATGTTTGTGAAAGACTTTTGAAATACTTTATGAACTTCTCTTGACTTGATTCTTAACTTCTACGCTTGACTTTCAACTTTCTTTGAATTTGAATTTATGGATTCAATGTTTGGGATTTGTGCTAGGAAGGATGTCATGATGTTTAGGAGTGGCTTTAGATAGTTAAACATGAGAAATGATCAAGAAATAAATGTCTGGAACTAGTCCGCGACACGGAGATGTATTTAAATATTTGGTCGCAAAAATAATTTTTGGGGAAGAATGGTCCGTGACCACTCCGCTTTTGACGCGGACCTAGTACCAAGATTCACCTGACTTTTTTCTTCTTCATTTTCCAGCCCCAATTCGCCTAAACTTGATTCTTTTTCCCAAATTCTCTTTAGACTTTTATACCCAGTAAATGTACCTAATAACCTAACTCAAAACAACTCCATAATTTGACGCAATATTCTCAAAAACTTCTCAATCTCAGCTCAATTCTAGAACGAAAAGAAATTCATGAACACATATCAAGAACATAAAACTTTCAACACTTTTTGGATGAATTCACGCTGAAATAAACATGCTTGGAACGTGGGTGCACGAACCCAATGTTATGAAAGTCTCACATACATCGTAGGGATCACCCCTTGACGAAATCCACAAGCAATTCCTGAAGAACTTGATGATTCTTTCTCCTTTTCCTCTTTTCTCCTCTTCTTTTCTCTTCTCTCAAAACCCTAACTTAGTTTTCAAAAGTGTAAACCGACCAAGTTTAGTTTAGACCCCAATTAAACTCATAAAACGAAATAAATTAATTTGGTAAGGAAAATACCAAACTACCCTTAGAAAATCCGGATTACACTTTCCTTATTTGAACAGCCCAACTTCCAATGGGTATATCTGACTCATACGAACTCAGAATCGCACAAACCCGGCGGCGTTGGAAAGATAATTCTAGGATCTTTCCTACGGTATCTGGAAGTGCACCTAACTAATCCAAAGCTAGGAGTTATGGTTGTTTGAAGTTGACCAAAAACCCAAACTTAACATAACTTAACAAATTTCGAGATTTTTCATTCTTTCCTAAAATGACTATTTCCAATTCTAACTCTTTCTAGTTCTTTCAATTAGCGAGATGTTACACTTCATAGTTACTTTCCAGTTAGTATTTTTAAGGTGTCGTGTGTCTTGTCCTGACATCCTTCCTTAATAGTAGAGGCTTCATAGATAGATAATTATGTTTTATTTCATACTCAGTATATTCAATTTAGGTTTGAGAGTCAGTAAACTGTTTTTTGAACATTTCTTTTAATTTAATGCTAATGTATGCTTGAGTGAGTTTTTCCGTTGTAGTCAGCAAGGATGAGGATTCGCTTGTGGACCAGAAACGGTTCTCGAAGACCCGCCAAGTAGTCTCAAGTTGTGACAAAAAGTGTTCATTACCCCCTGAACTTGAAGTTTTTTTTAGGTAGTATACACCTAAACTATAACCCATTTTAAGTACGACCTGAACTTTTTTACTCATACATAGCGTAGACATGTATTGTCCACTTGGCTTAGAAATTGACTACAAACACTAGCAGGTGTGGGAGGAAGTAAAATTGTTGCCACATCACAATGATGTAAAATAAGATAAAAACAATCTCCATTTTTCTTTCTTTTCAGAACATGCACTCTCTATTCTCTAACTATTTATTCTCCCTAAACCCTTTTCCTTTTTCAAATTTTAGAAATTTTCTCTTTTTCTTTTGAATTTTCCTTCTCCATCATTTTAAAACTGCATTTTGTAAATTCATGAATTATAATTTACCTTTGCATTTTGTAAATTCATGAATTGCAAAGGTTGCTGGAATACAGGAGGACCATTATAACACCCTGTAGTCTAGTAGGCCACCTAGGGCTACGTGAGGGATCAACAAGTCTAGACTAGAAGGTAAGAGCCGAGGCAAAGGGGCAAGGCCCAAGCCAAGGGACAAGGCTTCCCCAACCTTGGCAAGCACTACCTCATCTTCACGACCACCACCACGGCCAGTGGTGAGGACCACGGATCGTGGAGCTTGGACAGTAGTTCCCTAAAGGCTGCCCAATGTTGGCACATCATCACGAGCCACTTCCGGTAAGTGGTGAAGTCCACAACCCGTGGAAAGGCTCCTGGTCATGCCTTAGACTTATGGGGGTCAAAAACCATGTGTCCTAGCTACTGGACTATGGACCACAGGCAGGACCACAACCAGTGGTGAGGACCACAACTCATGGAACCTGTCGTGGTGCCTGGGAGTAGGCTGCCTAGTGAGGGGCACTTTGGGAAATTCCAAATTAAGTTAGCTTTAAATGACATCATTTTGCCTAGACTTTATACACTTATATAAGCTTTTCTAACCCTGTAAACTCACCAATTAAGTCATTATTTTAAAAACACCAAAAGATCCCAAAGTTCATCCTCTAAAAAATTCTCTCTCGAGAAAACTCAAGAAGAAAAAGAAGAAGAAGGAGGAGGAGAAGGAAGCTAGGTAAAATTCCTCCAATCTTCCAAATTTTTTGAGGGTTTTATAATCAAGGTATGTTAGCTTATTCATCCATGGATTCTTTCATCCCATGGATCCCCCTAGAAATCCCCAATATGATGAAGAATTCCCCAATTCAAGTTAGGCTTTCTTCAATGATATGGGTTATGTTGTATGTTGACCCAATTGAGTTGGTATTGATTGTTTATGATAGAACTAGTAGTGAATCATGTTATTAAGATGAAATTACATGTTTTCTATGCCTTACCCTAGTCTAATTGATGAAATTAACAAATTGTGGGTTTATGCCATGAAAGGTGAAATTGAGGATTTAGAGATAATCTTCTAGGGTTGATGACATGTATAGTAATTGTTCAAGAATAAAAGCATTTAGACATGAATTCAATTAGAATAATATATATGTGATGGATTATAACTAGTAAGTCTTGAGAGTAAACGCTTATGATGTATATGACTAGAATCACTTAAGAATGAAACGTGTGATTAGAATGCCTTGAAATCTAGGTATGTATGATGATTGTAAGAAGTAAAGATTCGAGAGTAAGGCTTGTAGTCATGAATATTTATTTATAGGGCTTTGAGAGTAAATCTAATATAATGAATTATGTTTGTAATGGTTTTGAGATTGAAGCCTATATGAGAATGGTCGACTAGTAGATATCATTGTTACGGAAGGACTTTACCCACCTCATCTACCTTATGAATGTTTGAATGCATAAAGTGATATAATCACTTGAAGCATGGATTGGTTGTCAAGGACATACCTCCATGAGTCATGAGTTAAGTAAGTCTTAATAACTAGTCTAAGGGGTGTATGCTTGGCCCAAATGGATATTGACAATGAGATGGAGATTCACACATAGTCGGATTTGGGTCTCCAAGATAAAGGATACGCACACCTAGTTGAGTCTGTGCTTCCAAAGTAAAGGGGGAAATTTAACATAGTAGAGTCTGGGTTATCCCAAAGTAGGTCTAATGAGATAGAAACCTTCACATAGAGAAGTCTGGGTTTCTAGTAGCAATCTCTATATCCAATGAACTGAGACATACTTGAAAAGGTATCTCCAGTGTTCAAAAGTATTAATGAACTAATACATGCTTAATGAAGCATCTTCAGGTGTTCAACATAATGAACTAAGACATGCATGAGGAAAAATCTCCAAGATTTCAAATACCTAATGAACTTAGACATGCTTAAATAAGTATATCCTAGTGTTCTAATGTTTTAAAAGAAGGATTAGTCCTCAACCAAGATGTATGAGTATGATGACCTAAAGTGGTACTTAGTATGGATGGGATTATGGGGTCTTATCCATGCATTGCACAAGTAGTACTTAAGGTTACCTAGAAAGTGTTTCTCTTATATGATGTATGTTTAGATAGGATTGTGCTATATTTGCCTTCCTTGTTATGATTGCCTAAAGGTGAGAGATTCCATGGTCTATGAAAAATAAGCTAAGGATGATATCAAAGATGGAAAGTATGTATGATGGCCTAAGGTTTTACTTAGTGTTGGTGAGATTATGGGGTCTTATCCATGCATTACACAAGTACGACATGAAGCTACTTATGAAGTGTTCTTCTTATGGTGTGAAGGAGTAAGGATTGACAAATGCTTATGTTATGACTATGTTGGAGATTATGCCTATGACTATGTTGTTGTCTATTATGCTTATAGTTTATGTTTCATGAAGTATCTCTTATGATTATGGCATGTGACTTATGTTGGCTAACCCTTATGTTATGCTAGCTATCATATTTAGTACTTTTTCACTAACATATATTCTTGCCTACATTCTTATCAAATGTAGGGCCCGGCGATATTGAGTTCCATTCTTGTGGCTAGGTTTCTAGTAGAGCAATGAGTTGAGGACTTGTTGAGTCCTCATAGCATCGAGGATGTGATCACCTTTCTTTTATGTCTTTCTTTTATAATTTAGACTTTGTATGGGCTGCGTCCCAAATATATTCATGTTCTAGATGGTTTGAGACAAGTGTAATAAGACTTTCTCTTTGGTTTTAACAAGACTTTGATTGTATGGAAAATGTTTTAAAATTTATGCACTTTTCTATTATCTTATGTTATGATATGCTAAGTGGCTTACATGAAGTCCTTTGGGGTTCTATGTGCCATGTTACATCTAGGGTGTAACTCTGGGTCGTGACAACAAACAACTAAAATATGTAATTGAGCTATGGTGGGATGCAGAGTGTAGTAACAAATTGAGGCCTTTATTTAATGTAGTTCCTTCTTTTATAATTTGGTGAATTTGGAGAAGAAGGAATGTTATTAGACATGGAGGTAGCATGTCAAAACATGCAATGATTCAAGCCATTAATTGACATTGGTACCCTTTTGCTACGATCATATACCCCTAGTTAAAAGAGATGCCTGACTATTGGCTTTGATGCTTGTATATGAGATAAAAATAGATATGTGTTGCAATTGATGGTATAACAATTACCATCCTACTTTCTGCGGCATCAAATCTTAGGGACAGGGAAATTGGTAAACAGACCCATGCTTATCTTCTGAGGCATAATATTAAATTTGAAGGGATGGAGAGTTACCTGATAGACATGTATGCCAAATCTAATATGATTAGATAAGAACACGCAATATTCTAGTCGAACTTCACATATGATAAAGATCAAGCCACGTGGAATGCTATGATTGCTGGAAACACTCAAAATGGATTAATTGAACAATCCTTTGTTGTCTTTAAGGATCTGCTTGAGCAGAATGTGAAGCCAAATGTTCTGACCTAAGCATCAATCCTCCCATCATGCATCTAGTTAGGAAGTATAGCAATGGGCAAGCAACTACATTGTTTTGTAATTTGCAATTTGTTTGAGAACAATGTTTATGTTGTTTCTTCTTTGGTAGACATGTATTCAAAATCAGGAATCATTGATTATACTGAAAGTGTTTTCTAAAATCTCCTGATAAGAAGTCTCTGACATATACAAATATGAGTTTTGGATATGGCCTTCATGGGATGGGTAGGAAAGCTCTAACACTGTTCTACTCTTTGCGATAGAGTAGTTTAGAACCAGATGATGTTACCATTGTAGCAGTCCTATCTACTTGCAGCTACACCGGATTGATTGATTCAGGCCTTCAAATATTCAGCTAATGGTTGAGGAGTACGGGATTTAGCTATTAGCAGAGCACTATGCGTGTGTGGTTGACATGTTAGGAAGAGTTTAATGGTTGGATGAAACTCATAATTTTTCTAAATAGTTGGGTGTCGAGGGTACTGTCTTGGGAATATGGGGATCACTCCTTGCCGTTTGCAGAGTGCATAGAAATTTTTAATTAGGGAAAATTGTTTCCAGTAAGCTGCTTGAATTAGAGGGGAGTGATGGAATTTCTGGTTATCATGTTATGCTTTCAAATATAAATGCAGAGGAAGGAAACTAGCAGTCTGTAGATAACGTCAGAAGAGGAATGCGCAAAATGGGATTGTCAAAGGAGGTTGGGTGTAGTTGGATTGATACTTCTGGATATCCACAATGTTTTGTATCTAAAGATAAGAAGCATCGTTAGTACTTCATCATATATGATATGTTGGGATATTTAACCAACAATATGAAGGATGTTCGCTATCCTAAACTTGAACTAATAGAAGAGTGGATCTATGGGCTAGAAGAATAAAAATCTATTAGTTCTCCCACTATGTTGTTGTTCTCCGACTATGTACCTTTGTATTCATGAAATTTTTGGACACGATTTTGCTAGAGTTACTATGATCGTAGTTTATCAATGACCAACTGCTTTTAAAATTTGAGGTAATTAAGTTGTGTTTTAGCTTTTTTAGTTTAGTTTTTTCTTCTGAATTATGCTTTTTTACTTTGTAAAGATACTCAGAAGTAGGATATTTAGTTAGTGAAATGTATGCATATTATTAGGTTGTTGGCTTAAATTATTGGACATTTTCAAACAAAAATTATATAAATTAGGTCTAGTTCTAGTGATTAGTAGGAGGTTTTATTGAGTAAATAAGCATATAGACTTTTGCCTACCAATTAAGTTTCGAGTCCATATTATCTTTACTTGGCTTATTAGATTCCACATGCTTGCTTACAAGCTACTTGTGTCAATTTAATGTGAATTATTTCCCTTCAGTTTTCACAAGGGACAAAGGGTGTAACGGCATCTTATTTTGGAGTTTTTGTCTTTTTGGATAAGGTAAATAATTTTACTAAGAGTTAATGGTCAAAACCACATCCAAACTATCACTTTTTGTGAGTTTCATACCTCAACTATCATTGTTCACTTCACCTACCTAAATTATCACCCTTGTTGTATTAAAACTCACCTTGGTGCTGGGTGGTTCATTGGTGAACATGGAGGGTATAGAATGGTTGTTTATTATCTGAAGATAATATGCTTAAGTGAGTGAGAAACTAATAAAGTCATATGGTACATTGATTCCACTAGATCCTAACATTCGTAATTTCTAAATCTCTCTAAATTATCGAAAGGGGTTCCGTCATCTTTCATAAGATGCACGTTGTGAACTGGTAGAGTACTACAGGTTTTGACAACCAATTTTTCAGTTTCTACGAGTAGGTCAAGAATGTACTTTTTTTGAGATAGAAAATTTTCCTTCTTGCTTCTATTTACTTCTACTTCCAAAAAGTATCTCAACTCGCCTAAGTCCTTCGTATGAAAGATATTCAGCAAGAAAGACTTAAAGGGAAGAGATCCCCTCACAATAAGAAGGATAGTGCTAGTGGCAGATAGTCGATAGAAAACAAAGTGATCACATATGCTCATTTTCAGCCCACACGCCTGAACTACCTCACTAGACTTGCCAAACCAATCTCAAGGACTCTGGTTGAAGCCATACAAGGCTTCTTCAAATGATAGACTTTCTCTACTTCCCCTAAGAAATAAAATCGACTGATTGCTCCATATATACTTCCTCTTAAAGATCACCATAAAGGAATGCATTCTTGATATCTAACTAGTGTAAAGGCTAACAGTAAGAGAAATGAACAAACAGACATAAATGAGTTTGGAAACATGAGAAAAGGTGCAAGAATAGTACCCCATAAGTCTTAGCATATCCTTTAACCACAAGCCTGACCTTAAGTCTTTGAATAGAACCATCTAGCTTAACTTTAACTTTGAACATACACTTACATCCTACTAGTTTATCCCCGTTGAAGCCACCAAATTTCATGTGTGGTTTTCCTCTAATGCATGTGTTTCCTCAAGCATCACATTTGACCATCGAGGATGATTCAAAGCCTCCTTCACAGCTTTGTGTATTGAAACACAGTCTAGAGAAAAAGTCAAGGATCTAGATGTGGAAGATAAGGGATCATAGGAAACAAGGTTAGCAATGAAATATGTGGATTTCCAAACCCGTCTACCTTTACGAAAGCAATTGGGAGGTCCAAATTTTCTAATGGATCAAGCATAGAAGGATTTGATTACAAATTAACTAGTGCAACACATATATTATCAGCCTCTCGTCTCTTTTAATAAACTTGAACAATTGGCAATTTTGCTGGAACATGTGTTGAAGGGGCAACAATTATGTGGTACTCAATAGAGTAACTAGGAGATGGAATAATAACATCATTGGATTGCATAACATGAGTAACCTGATAAATTAACCACTCATCTTCCACCCGCTGACTTGTAAAACTGGGAGGGGTATAGAAGAATGGTGTAAATTTTGAAAATATCATATCATTTTACTCCAAATAGTTGCCAAGTTTAGTAGAATAACATTGATACCCTTTCTAAAGACAAGATTAACCCAAGAAAACACATTTCAGTGCCTTAGGGTACAATTTAGTAATAGATGGAAGTACCTCTCTAATATAACACTTACTTCTGAATACCTTTGGTTACATCAGAAATAATGACTTGTTTAGAAAAAGAACGATGTAAAGCATATTACAAACAAGCACCGTGGATGACATGCAACTAATCAGAAAACAAGTCGTAGAGAGTGTATTAACCCAATTTTTTAGGAACTTTCATTTGAAACATAAGTGCTCGAGCTGTCTCAAATAGATGCCTATTCTTACTTTCAGCAACTTCATTTTGAAAAGGTGTATCAACACATCACGACTGATGAAGAATACTATTTTATCTTAGTAGGATTGAAACAAGTCTGACATGTATTCTTTAGCATTATCATTCCTTAAAATACACATCATAACATTGAATTGAGTTTTGATTTCAACAAAAAGGCACAAAAGTGAGTAAGCATTTCACAGCAACTTTTCATCAAATAAATTCAAGTCATTCAATAGAAATTATCCACAAAAGTGACAAAATACTTATGTCCGATTTTGAAACCGAAGGGACATGCTCCCTAAACATCAGAATGAATTAATTCAAAAGCTTACTCAATTTGTTTATTAACCTTTGGACGTAATGTGTTGCGATGATGTTTTGCAAATTGTCATGATTCACATTTCAAAGAAGAACATTTTGAAACCGGGGAAAAATATTCTTTAACAAAAGTAAAGAATGATTTCCCAATCGACAATGTGCTTCAAATAAAGTCATGACACTTGTGCAGACAACAAATCGAGACTCATAATTATTAAGGATACTAGATTTACCGCACGTGCGTTGCACGTGGTTGCTTCGTCTTAAGATTGATACATGTATGATAATCTATTGGTACTATATTTGGAACAATTAGCTTTGGGGTTCGTCGTAGTGCGTCAGCCAGAGGAGTTGAGTTTTAGTCGCATGCAGGACTACTCTTTTGCACGTGGGCAGTACCTGACATTTTACTTGTTCCCACCACTCCTATGTTTAGGTCCTTTTTGGCTAATTTCCTTGTCAATTCTTTTTTATAGGTCTTTATCTGTAATACGCATAATATAAACATAAATAAATTAGATTCAGCTGTAATAAGAGATTAGTCTCTAGTGAACATTAAGAAAAAATAATTCCCACTCAAGCGGTAGGTGGGGTTTTAAGTATTGCAGTACATGTTGTGACCACCTATCATTTTTACCACAAGTGGATTATGTGTGCAAACATCTAATAGATGGTCATACGATGTTTAATTCCATTTTTAAAATGGGTAACATACATCCTTGGTTTTGATGGCTACTACTTGTGTAAAGTTATATTCAAACTGAGAAGTGTTGTCTTCATCTTGTCGTGTAGTTAAAGTCGTGAATTCAAATTCAAAATAAATGTTATAACCACAGTTTCAATTAATTTTGATCTTAGGCAAACACTTTGCCATTCGCCTCTCTCCCTTGAATCTCGCTCGCCACTCTCCTTCGCCTCTCTAACTTTATACAAACACAAATGTATAAATTGTGTTGGTGTTTGTATAAAGCGAGAGAGAACTGTATATACAAATTTAAATACATATCTCTTCATCCTATACACTTGTAATTATATAAATACAAATATTCTCATGTCCAGTTCTCTTTTGTCTTTCTTTCTTTCTCGCTTCATACAAACACAAATTATACAAAATATGAAGTGAGAGATTCGATATACAATTATAATTGACGTTATTATATTTGAATTTATGAAAATATTTACACAAAATTTAGCTACTAAATAAATAATAAAAATTAAACTAATACAAACTTCAACTGACGTTATTACATGTCATATGAATTTTTCTTCGTCCAAAATACTAAAATATTAAAAAGTACTCTCTCTGTTTCACAAAGAATGGTCCAGTTGACTTGGCACCGAGTTTAAGAAAATAAAAAAGACTTTTGAATCATGTTGTCCTAAATTAAAGTTATGTCAAATGTACAAAAAAATTCTTTAATCTTGTGGCCTTAAACAAGCCACGTGGAAAGCTGAAATTGAAATGTTACCAAAAAAAGAAAGCGGTCATTCTTTTTTAAACAACTTAAAAAGGAAAGGAGGTCATTCTTTTTGAAACGGAGGTAGTAGTAAAATAAGTAAAACAAAAGGGAAATGTTTATATAGTAATAACTATTCTGAAGCAAACTTCCTGCCAATCTAAATCACATAAGTAGCATTCATAAATAAAGTAATTCTTTGGTCTTAAACATAAAAAAAATCGTGACAATTCTCTATATTATTTGAAAAAAGATATTCAGAAGCATATATCTACATCACAAGAGAAATTGTTAACAAAAATAAATGAATTTAGACTACATCACGTTAACTTCATTTATTGGAACATTACATACTAATGTATATATTAAGCAAAAGAATAATTATTATATCATCAAAATTATTTTCCTCAAGTACTCAAGGTTATGGAATATATCCTTTTAGGATAGAACAACTTACTTCATTAGAATAGTGGTACTTCATATTCCGCTAAATTTCGAACTCACTCAATGACAATAAGTCACACGAAAAAATTTAAAATGAAAGAAGAGTAGAAGATTAAAAAAAATTGTAGTTGAAAAATGAGAGGACACCCCTCTATTTATAATCAACAAAAGATAGTATGAACAAATATTTTTTGTGTCTTATTTGAAAAGTCATGCATTTCCGAGAAGTCACAACCCTTCGGAAAAGTCACAATTTATTAAAAAACTCACAACTCTTTGGAAAAGCCACAACTCATCGAAAAATCAGAACCCTTTTTAAAAAGTCAGAATTTATTGGAAAAGTCACAACTCAACGAAAAAGTCACAACCGAAGTTAGGGATATTATTGTAATTCAACATTCAAGTTAGGAGGTCATATTTTTAAGTTAACTAGTTTTTCGACACGTGCAACACGTGTGTTGCACGTGATTACTAGTTCAGAAAATATATCTTATAGTAAATAGCATTGCTTATTTAAGCGAAGATTTGAATAATAACCTTTGCACAAAATAATATTACAGATTATTTTGTGAATGTTCAATATGGATCGTCATATATATCTCTTATTCATGCAAACCTATGAAGATGATTAATGAAAAAATTTATTAGTTAAATACAATAATGTATATATTTATTTCAATTTGATGAGGTTCAATGTTGTAATTAGTCGTATCTCACTAATATTACCTTATAGACAATATTTGTTGTGCATGTTTCTTGTCATTTAACCAGATGTACTTTGCACGTGTGTTCTACGTTAAACTATTTAAATGTCATATGAACATGTTAAGAGAACAACTACATTTTATTTTTTAGAACTATTTTTTGTAGACATTAATTTTTATTTTATAAGTTATAACATACTCCCTTTGTCCCAATTTATATGACTTACTTTCCTTTTTAGTCAGTCCCAAAAAGAATGACAAATTTTATATTTTAAGTAACAATTTGCCTATAAAATGTCTTTTTTACCCTTAATGAAATGATTTACAACCACACAAATTTCTATCATTCATTTTGGACCACAAGTTTTAAAAGTCTTTCCATTTTTCTTAAACTTTGTGCCAAATCAAAGTACATCATATAAAATGGGATGGAGGGAGTAATAAATTACATTCTTGTTGTTGTCTCTCATATTTGACTTCTCGATTGACTGTGTACATAAATCAAAGATAGTTATCTGACTGTCCATAGTTAACTAAGAAAGGTTTCCTTTTTTGTTGTTGGAAAAATTAAAAATTAAAATTAAAAAATATATTCTATCTGTAAAATCATATATATAATCACTTGTTTATCTTACACCTAAACAAGATATAATTCATATACTTGTAAACGATTTTAAATTTATTCAACCAAGCATGATTCATCCAAGGAAAAATAACAACACCATGTTATCACATATATAGGGGCGACATAATAATATGAAAAATAATTGGTCAAACATTAATATAAGGAAAGATAAAAGATAGAAATAATTAATGTAATAACTATGACAATTCATAATATTACAACTAAAGACTGTATAGGAGGGTGAATAACGTTTACAATTTTTAGTAATAACTAAGAGAATTTATAATGTTATAACTAAAGGATTAATGTGCAATAGCTGAATTTCTAATAAATTTTATACTTACATAAATAAGTAGGAATTTTAATTAATGTTATCATTTTTTTTATAGTTATTAGATTTTAATTTAGAGTAGGGACAAAATGAAAATATTTATTCCATATTACTTAACATAAAATTTATTTTGTAAGTGATAAATTTTAAATGATTCATATATATATTCACATATTTTGACATTTGTTGAGAGTTTCTTTTTTAAAAAAAACTCAAAACATTATAAAATAATATATTTTGATGTTTAGAAGATCTTGTTAGCTATGTAATACATTCATGCATTAATGAAAATATTTATCTCATAAAAATTAGTTATTAAATAAATAATAAAAATTAAGCTAATACAAACTTCAACGGGCATTATTACAAGTCATATGAATTGTTTTTTTTATATCTAAAATACTCAAATTTTAAGAAATAGTAAATATGTAAAAACAAAAGGGCAACAACTGCTTCGTGTATTACACTGTATTGCCCGAAGGGGGCAAGCTTCAAGAGCGTAGGTGATTGATAAGCATAGGAGGCGTGCCCTTCTGTTATATAGTAATAACTATTTCGAAGCAAACTTCCTGACAATCTAAATCACATAAGTAGAATTGATAAATAAAGTCATTATTTTGTCTTGAACATCAAAAACACAAATCGTGACAATTATCTAACTCTTAAAAAGTCTAATAATTTTGGAAAAAGTTATTCAAAAGTATATATCTACATCACAAGAAATATTATTAACAAAAACAAATGAATTTATACTACATCATGTTAACTTCATATATTGGAACATTACATACTAATGTATATATTAAGTGAAAAAAATTTATTATATAATCAAATATTATTGTCCTCAAGTACTCAAGATTATGGAATATACAATCTTAGGATCTTACGTTTTACTTCATTAGAACAGTGGTACCTCATATTCCACTAAACTTCGAACTCACTCAACATCAATAAATCACACGAATTTTTTAAAATGCAAGAAGAAGAAGAGTAGATGATTACAACAAATTGTGGTTGAAAAATGATAGGAAACCCCTCTATTTATAGTTAACAAAGGATAGTATGAATAAGTGTTTTTTGTGTCTTATCTAAAAAGTCATGATGTTTTCGACAAGTCAAAACCCTTTGGAAAAAACCACAACTCTATGGAAACGTCACAACTCTTTGGAAAAGTCACAACTCTTTGAAAAGTCACAACACATCAAAAAATCACAACCCTTTGAAAAAACTCACAACTGATCGAAAAAGTCACAACTCAACGAAAAAGTCACAACCTAAGTTAGGGATATTATAATAATTTAACATTCAAGTTAGGAGTTCATGCTTTTAAGATAACTAGTTTCACGGCACGTGTGTATCATATCATATAGTATATGTGAACACCTAAATTTTTACCAAAACATCAATATTTTACATCAATTTTAATGCTTAAATATTATTATTTCAGTAGGGTTATATTTAACAAAAAATAAAAAATATCTGAATATTACAACAAATTATAAGCTCACTTTATGTTTAAAGTTTAATAAAGAAAGCTTGTGAATTTAATGTATTTGTTTTAATCTTTCAACTTTTAACTAGTCTAAAAATAATAATAATCGTATATATTATGAAAAAGTAGATAAGAAAAAAAAAAGATAAAAAGAAGAGTCGTAAAAATTTCAAATTACCTTACCCTTTATCCTAATTACCTTCAAACTTCCCTAACTATTTTTTCCTAAAAATCCTCCCCCATTAAGTTTTTTTTCTCTTCCTTCTTTCCCCCCACGTTTTACACTTTTCTTTTTGTTTGTTTTATTATTATTACTTATTCATTTATTTTATTTTTCTTCCTTTATCTCAACCCTAAGATTCTCAACTAAATTTTAAATTAAATCCTATTCCCACTCCATCACGTTCCTTTTAATTAGCACCAGACTCACACCCAAAATTATTATAAAAATACACGCTCAGAAAACAAAAAAGACAGAGAGATACACAGAAGAAACGAGAGAGAAAAAAACACAGAGCGAAAAAGATAACAAAAGTGAGTTTTATTTTGAGAATTAAGTCAGCGTTCGAGGTTTCACTCAAGGTTTTGGATTCGTGGCTCTTTAAAGTTAATATTAGCTATTAACTTTGGAAATCAGTAGATCAGAGTAGTTGTTTTTGTGGTATAAATTTTCGCAGCGAGGTAATTCTAAATTCTCGCATGATTTAAATAGAATACTTGTACGAAAACTCGATTCCAATAATATGAAGTACTTTGAATCGCATGTTATTATTTTGTAATATTAATATGTGATGCATGTTGTGATTATTTTTGAGAATTTACAAATGCTTAGGAAAACGAAATCGAAGACGTTTCTTGCTTAAAAAAAATAATATAAAAATAAAAATAAAAGATGTACCATACATTTTTTTTATTGTCTTATGCTCTTTAGGTAAATTAATATTGAAATTGGTTTCGTGATATTTAATTTTGAATTGTTAATGTTTCTTGGAGCTTAGTTTTCACTTAAGAATTTTTTGTTGAAATTATTCGTAGACTTGTTAGATTAGGATATAAACTGAAGTTTAATTGATTAGTGATTTAGAAAACCTATGTGGAATGTGTTTTAGTCTTTTTTTTTAATATATTATTTTGATAAAAAAAAGTTTTCCTTTAGAATAAGCGTTAAGATGATTATCGCTTTAATTCGAATTATTAAGGTATATAATTAAGAGGATATATAAATATTATTTAGAAATTTATGGTAAAAAATAAATAATGAATAATTAGGAAAACTAATTTATATTTTTAAAATGAGAAAGCATAAGAAAAAAAAACAGAACAAACGCGAACAAAAAAGAATAATAATAAAAAATAGAGCGTAACAGAAACAAAAAATTTTAAACCAAAAGTAAGAAGAACAAAAAATAAATAAACGAATAGAATGTTAACAAAAAATACATATGAAAAAAAAAATAGAAATAAGAAAAGATAAGAAAAGGAAACAAAACGTAAGACAAAAGAAAAATGATTAAAAAATAAAATTTAAAAACAAAAAGAAGAAAAGCAACAGAACGTTAAAATAAAATAAAAAATAAAGAAGAAAAACGTGTAGCTAAAAAAAATCCTAAACATAAAATTTTAATTCCTATTTTAAATCTAAAAAACAATACACTCCTAAATTAACTTGAACTCTAAAAATCTCTTTCCCACACAAATTCTAATTCCTAGCAACTAGATACCAATATATACTCTACCCATAATAATATTTTAAAAAATAAATAATAATACAAATACTAGCAGAAAGTAAAAAAAAAAAGGAAAAAGAAAATACGAATGTTTCAAGTTTCAAATTAATGGACACACACCGAAAAAATAAGACAATTTTAAATAGATTTAAAATAAATAAGACAACTTTAAATAGGTTTAAAATAAATCAGAGAATGAGGGGAAATAACATTTTTATTATTAAGCTAATAATATAATATCAAAAATTAATTTAATTCATATATATAGTCAATAAAGCGACCGTGTTAGAACCACGGGACTCGAGGGGTGCCTAACACCTTCCCCTCAGCCAACATAATTTCTTACCCAAATTTCTAGTTCGCAAATCAATAAAAATAGAGTCAAATTACCTTTTGATTAGGGATTTAATAAGGTGACTTGGAACACTAAAACTCAATTTCAAGTGGCGACTCTGAATAACAAAATAATCTCTTTTCAAAATGTCACTTTAATTGGAAAAACTTTTTCTTCAAAATCACCATTTAATTTTGAGGGAAAATAAGGGGTGTGACAGTATACGATGTTGTAAAATAGAATTAATATTACTAAATTAAAGTTTTTATGAATAATTATAACTGAAAGAATATTGGACATGTAACGACCCGAGAGCACCCCCTAGCCGTTACATGCGTATTCGACCTCTCGGAGGTCTTATATAATCCTTAGCATTCATTCATCGCATAGATCATAAAAATCACTAAGAATTTAAAACTTTTATTTAATAAAACCATAAGACTTCAAGAGTAATCAACATTTGAAAACATCAATACGCAAGCAGAACTACTAAGTCTCTTTAGCCAATCTTAGACAAGAACTTAAAACATACTAAGGGACATGTCCCTTTACAAATGAAATGAAACTTAAGTGTCTATTACAATGACTAAGAAACTTCTAAACTTAGTCCTCGAATCTTGAGGACATACCAAAGACTTGGAAGAGTGAAGCAATCCAAGCAACTCCAAAGAACAATCTCCTCCTAGTTACCACA
>JAJOOS010017283.1:0-24959 GCA_029582725.1 Solanum chiquidenum | reverse complement strand
GCCAAAAGGGGAGATTTGTTAGGGTTTTGCCCTGATTTTCTTACCATAATTTAAGATTTATTTTTCCTTAAAGAAAAGACAAAACATTACCATAAATGTTTTTACTTTTCCTAAAAGGAAAATATAATATTCTTTCATATTTGGTTTATTCTCTCCTTTTAGGACTCCTTTTCTAGTAGAAAAGGTTTTAGGACTCTATAAATATAGGTTTGTTTCTTCTAACACAAAAACAAGAACATCCATAATGTAGTCGTTTAAGAGTTTTGTTTATGGGGAGATTTATTCTCTCAACAGTTTTAGTATTTTCTTTTATATTAGTTTTTCATATAATAATATTATGTTTTTAGTTAAGTTTTTGTCATCTAATTTATTATCATATGATTTGTAAATTATAAGCTTCCGCATGACGCCATATTCACCTTCATAACCCAACATAAACTACGTTCAAGCTATTTACTCGAGCTACTTACTTGATTGCAAACTTCTTCAAATAGCTATAGGAGACTATGAAGTATTTTAATGAACATCCACAATATAGTGTATATAACATGAATAAACTTAATTATAAGCATTTTGTCATATAATAACTACTACCGACGGTTTATTCTTAGAAATTAAATGAAAAAATAACTCAAAAATATAATAGTACAATATGTGCCTAAAGTTTTCACTTATTTCATCCAGCTGGTTCCAAAAAATAAAAAAGTGTCGTGGTGCTAAGTGATGTTTCATTCTTTTCACCATTAGGATTTTCACATATGTTAGTTAGATGGCGGATTTCGACTTTTTATTTTTAAAATTTGAAATTTAAATTTAAAATCTCAAAGTGAATTTTATATCCTTTAATCACTACGTCAACTCTTAATCTTATATAGTTATATTTAAACGTTCAAAATTGATATATGCATATAAATATTTTAAAAATTACCTTATAAATATAATATAATTCTTTTTTAATTTTGTCGATAAGATTACACTCTAGATCTTCCCTGATGTCAAGTGGTAGCAAATACCAAGTATCATAAAGTTATTGGCCATTGCTTTTCACACATATGATGACCCATCACATCAGTTAAAATAAAACCAATTGAAATTAACCAAATTGCATGACATGATTTTGAATTTATTAACATATGGTGACCACACAATAAGTACAAGTGGCCAACATGATTTTCAGAAATGTCTTAATTAACGGTTTAAAAGCCTTCATGCATCGTAAGTGCGCAACACACTATCTATTAACAAGGAATAGTCCTCGTCAATCTATATTGATTTTTAATCATTCTAATGCTTCCATAAGAAGAAAAAGAGAAAAAGACAAGAGATTTGATCTATTTTAAAAAAAACAAGTTGGTTTCTATTTTATTTTTATTTTTATGTTTGGTTGATGGGTGAAAAATATTTTCTATTGTTTGGTTGGTGAAAGAATAACATTTTTGAGAAAATATCTTTTATATTTTGCTAGAGAGTAGAAACTAATTTTTAGGAAAATATTTTTTGACTTGGAAATCAATCTCGATAGTTGAGCTGGCGCTTGACCCTGGCACTGGAACATGACCTCAACAATCGATCTAGGATCCGACAACAAGCTGACCCCAACTTCGAACCCAGGACCCGACCCCAAGTTCCGACCTAGGACCCAAAATTCGAACTAGTACCCGATCTCGACCCTCACACATGAAGTTGAACACGACCTTGATGACCGATCCAATTTCGACACCCGACTACCAACCCAAGACCCTACATTCAAATTGGATCCGACCCTGACCCTAACCCTGAACTCAATGACTGATCTGAGACACAACTTCGACACTTGACCCAAACTCGGATCTGACACTCGAACCGAGACCCACACCCAAATTGGGACCTGACTTCTAAATCAGGATTCAACCTTGACACTCGACGTGGGACCCAACTCCCAAATTGGGATCTGATCTCGACACCCAACTCAAGACACGACCCCGACTTCCGATCTAAGACCTCACTTTTTGAATTGAGACTCGACCTCGGCACTCGACTTTCGAATTGAGATTCGACTCCAAAACCCAACTTTTTAATCGGGATTCGACTTCAACATCCAACCGCTATGAAAGATCTGGGACCTGGACCCAATTCCTAACCAGGACCCAACCCAATTCTGGACCCAAAATCCATCTCTTTCACCCAATTAAGAACAACACCCTAACACGTGATTAAGAATCCCAGCCCGACACCCGATCTGAGATATAACCTTGAATGTTAACCCAAAATCTGACACCCACATCGAGATCCGACTTTAAACCTGAGACCTAGGTCTCGAACCAAAGTCGAGAGTCAGATTCTGAATCACAAATCAAGAGTCGGATTCTGAATTAACATTGGGAATCAGTACTCGAGACTCGAGTTAGGGTGGAAAGTTGAGGTGTTAGGTTGTAAAAAAGAATTTTGGAAAATATTTTCCTTAGTTCTTGGAGGTAAAGTCATTTTCCTTAAATTTGAAGAAAATAAGTTGATTTGAAAAATATATTTCAAAACATTTAAGCCAACCAAACATGAGAAATTAAAAAAGCATTTTCTAAAAATACTTTCCGTTCATACCAAACATACTTACATTAAAAGTGTAAAAATCCAATGTAATCAAGTGATCATGTATACGACAAATATTGGTAAATCTCTTTAAAGTTTGCACAATTTGCAACTTATATACGTACCATAGACTTCAAATATTACCCCTTATATGAAACCAAGTTTATACATACATTATACCTTTTGGGACCAAATACGTGTATGTTCGGTATGAAGGAAATTATTTTTTAGAAAATTGATTAGATTTCTTATTTTCTTATTCGATACGTAAGCAAAATATATTATTTTAAAAGTATTTATATAATATCAATAAATACTATGGGAGGCCGAGGCCGAGGCCGAGGCGGAGGATGTAGTGAAAATGCAGTGTGCTGGAGGATGGGGAGGATACAATCAACGTGGAATAACACTTGTGAAGCTTATTTTTTCTACGTTTATTGGAGAAGTCATTTTTCTCATTTCGACAGGCAAAGTTAGTCGTTTTAAAAAGGGATACGATATAGTGAGAGCATAGAGCAATGACTGAGCATTCTTCTTCTTATGGTTAGTTCTCTTTTCTTTTACTTAATATTGTTTATCATTCAAAACATGAATTCTTGCTATTATAATCAGATTATGAGTGACTAAGCACCCATGTTCTAGGGTTATGACGAATGTATGAACGGTTTATCGTAATCTAAGTGTTTGTTGATTTTCTACTATATGGATTATTCGTTTAATCATTCAATTACTATTATATTGACTCCATCAATAGAGTAAATAGATAATCGTTAATGGAACTCAAAAGAAAAAAAATTTAGGAATATAATGTGGATTAAATGAAATAAGATACATCATGCTTAATGAATTTTTGGCTAGGTACTATTTTAGTTTTAAGTTTGAAAGTACAAGCAAAACAAATAAACAATATGTTAAAGAATGACAAAAGTTCCATATGATTGTCACGCTCCGAGCCTATATCTTGGACGCGATTGACACTTGCGAACCATTGCTGGCCCCAAGTGAACCCTTGGCCTAGCTCAACTCTCAGCAGAAAACTTACTCATAATACAATAAACTCAAATGAAAGCTTTACTCAACTGTCTCAAAGATAAACTCAGAATTTTTTAGAAATAAAACATTCACTAGCCAAAGCGGCAACTCAAGTCTCAGATATCAATAACTGAAATGAAAAAGACTCATGAACTACAGTCTGTCTATATATCTATGAAGCCTCTAATACTATGAGGGATGTCGGGACAAGACCCCAGATCATCCTAACAAACTAAAATACTGGAAAATAAAGAAGGGGATCCTTCAGAAACAATGAGACTCACCAAACAAATCTGGAACTCAACTAGATCACGAAGCGCTGGTTGATGATCCTGGTTACCTGTATCTGCATCATGAAAGATGAAGACAAAATGGTGTCAGTACATGGAATTTACGAGCATGTGAGGAGAAATCTAAAACATGACATAAGCTTGAACTGGAAGGAATGAAACATACTTACCTCATCTCACCTCATCTCAACTCAAGGATACTCAAACTTACCCAACTCAGTTCAATATAAAGCAGTAGTAAAGATGCATTATAAAGAAAAGTTTTTAAACAAAAGATAGCAACTCAATGTATTGAAATATACAATAATAACTCAGTCTGTGAGAGATTCTCTAACCGACAATCATCACTATGAGCTATGTGATGATACATCGTCTAGCCCACACTGCTAAAACTGTCCTATACTTTGCCGGGGTATAGAACTACTTAGTACTCACTAAGTGGATCCACTAGTATATGCTAAAAAGCAATAAGGAGTCATCTAAAAAGTATGACCCTTTTCTATCCACGTTTGCTACATGGTTTAAGGGGGCTATGAGTTGTTAGAACTCTCCCCAATATAGGTGCTCAATACTACTATCAAAATATAACTTAGCTCATATTTTTTAAATAAAACATTTTCTCTTCCTCAACTTTAAGATTATTACTCAAAAATATTTATCTTAAAAGAGATAGTACTCAAAACTGCTCTTGAACTCTTTCGAAAATCAGTGTTTCCTCTCATCTTAAATGTAAAAACATTTACTCTTGGGAATAGTTAGTTCCCATATATCATTTTAAAGAAAATGAACTCAACTCTGCTCGTCCTCAAACTCAAATGCTCAAGTCTTAAAACAAGTTTAAGATAAAGGTGAAGTCCTCCGGAATATAAGAAGGCTCACCAAAGCTGACTGGAACATCCCATGACCTCAACGAAATGCCTGTTGATGATCCTGAATACCTGTATCTGCATCATGAAATAATGTAGGCCAAATGGATCAGTACATGGAATGCATGAGCATGTAAGGGGAATTCTAAAGCATAAAGATAAGCTTGAACTGGTGGAAAAGAAACATACTTACCTCTTCTCAACTCACTCAACTCAACTCAACTCAACTCAAAGAAACATAGTTCAACTCTACTCAAGGAAACATAGTTCAACTATTTGAACAGGGCACATGCATCACACATAAGGAAGACGATATTCAACTTAGTGAAATAAGGCTCAACTCAATAATAAGATATTCAACTCAGTGAAATAAGGCTCAACTCAATAATAAGAAACTTGACTCTGGGTACTCAACTCTGGATACTCAACTCAATATAAGGCAACAATACAGATGCAATAAATGGAAAGCTTTTAAAACAGTAGTAAGCAACTCAATGTATTGAAAATTACAATAACTCATTTTGTATGCAAGGATACAAGATAAACTCTGCTTGTATATGAAAATACAATGTAAATCTGTGTATATAAGAATACCAAATATCTCTGTGGAAGTTTCTCTAACCGACAACCATCACTATGAGCTATGTGATGATACAACGTCTAACCCACGCTGCTAAAGCCGTCCTATACTTTGCCGGGGTATATAACCTACTACTAAGTGGATCCACTAGTCTTTGCTTAAAAGTATTAAGGAATCAACTAAAAAATAGACCCTTTTCTACCCACATTGGCTACATGGTTTATGGGGGCTGTTAGTTATCTGAACTCTCCCCCATATTGGTGCTCATTACAAATCCCAAAATATACTTAGCTCATTATGTTTTAAAGAAACCATTTCCTCTTTCTGTAGTTTGAGATTATACTAAAAAAATTTCTCTTAAAAGAAATGGTACTCAAACTACTCAAAACTTTTTTGGAAATATCAGTTTCCTCTCATCGTAAATGTAAGAAAAATTACTCTTGGGAATATTTAGTTCCCATATATCATTTTAAAGAAAATGAACTCAGCTCTACTCTTCCTCAACTCAGTGCTCAAGTCTTTAAAACAAGTTTTAAAACAATTTGTAAAAAACTTCTTAAAATAGGGTTGATGCCTAATTATGGACGTGAACGACTCAATTCAAGGTTTTCAATAACCATGCATATAATTCATTACTTGGAATTCAACAACTCCAGAACTCAAGGATTCAATGATACTACTCATCTTAAGAATGCTCGACTCAGAGGGGTTCATGCAGAATTATGGGCATGAACTACTCAATTCAAGGACTTTATGGGTAACATATAATAGTCCCATGATTAGGAATATAATCTCAAAAGGATTAGGAACTCAATACTCAATACTTAGAACTTGAAGATACTACTCCTCTCAAAGATGCTCAATTAGTGAAGTTCATGTGGAATTTATGGGAATGAATGACTCAACTCGAGGGTCTACATAATAATATGGAACTTATGTATATGAATCTTCTCATCCTTACACTTACTTCCTGATAACATAGTTCAAATCGATAGTTGATCTCAAAGGATTCACAATTGAATTCAAAGACTTTCTTGAACTCTACTCTTAACTTTCTCTTGAATTTGAATTATGGATTCAAGATTTATGATTCATGCTATGAAGGATCTCGTGATGATAATGTAGACTCATGAGTGCATTCTCCTCATTCTCATATTCACTTACTTGAGTCTTGAAACAAGTTATTAGAAATTGTAGAAGACTCTTCAAAAAGACTCAAAGGGGATTTTCTCAAAATTTTCGAAGAACTCTCAAGACTTGATTCTTAACTCTACCTTGAATTTGAATTATGAATTCAAGGTTATGATTCATGTTATGAATAATTTCTAGGTGTTTAGAAGTAGTTTAGAGTAGTTAGAATCATAAGGGAGTGAAGGTACGCTTTAAAGGGACTCAGACAGGACAACCGACGAAAAAAGAGTTGGGGTAGGCGACCCTGGCACATTCCTGGCGCGGGGCTCCAGCCCCAAACTTCAGAGACACCATCCTGGTGCACTGTTGACGTATCCGTGGCGCGTCGCACCACCATTCCCCAGACAATTTTGATTATTTTTTCGACTAATTTTTTGACCTTAATTAGACTAGAATCAAATGCTTTCTTCCCCACTCACTTGAATTCACTTACTCAACATAATTACACTCTAATATACTCAGTACAACCATCAAAACACTCACTTTCATATCAAGAATTCATCAAAACCCCAACAAAAAAAGATTTAGAATGAAACTTCAAGAACACTTATCAAGAACTCATTTCTTTCAATCTTTATGGACGAATTCGAATATATAAATCATGATTAGCGTGTGGATGAATGAACCCAACACCATGGAAACTTAAATACCTCTTAGGGATCAAACCCTTGGCAAAAATCTGCGACGAAACTCAAGAATCTCAACGAACGCTTTGATCCTTTCCTCTTTTCTCCTTTTTTCTCTTCTTCTCTCTTCTTGAACTCTCAACTAAAATCCTAGGCATATATTAGGATTATAAAACTGAACCAAATCAGTTTAGACTCCTAAAACCTTACTAAAAATGAATTAAATTTGATTGGATAAGGAAAAGACCAAAATACCCTTTACTATTTTCAGGTAACTTTCCTTAACTGGATATCCTGACTTCAAAATGGCATATCTTACTCATACGAACTTGAAACTTAGCAAACTTGGTGGCTTTGGAAAGATAATTTAAAGACCTTTCATTTGATATCTTATGGGCCACGTAACTCATCTTGTGATAAAAGTTATGGTCGTTTGAAGTTGACCTAAAACTTAGAAGAACTTAGGAATGACTTGAATGAATTCTCTTTAGTTCTTTTTGGAACTCAAGGTGCTACATATAGTGACCTTAACACTCAAGAAATTGTAAATTCCTCGGTAAAATCCTACTAACAATGAAGGATAGTTCGAGTCTTAGTTCAAAAAAATTTATGGGGTGTTACAATATATCTCTCTTGGATCATTTGTCCTCGTATGACGGCTGGACTGGGTATGGAGCGGGGTTACCCTTATCATCTTTTCCATACCAACTATTACTTATTCGGAACCAACTAAGGGCTCTAATTTAGCTATTTCTCATAGCAAAACGTCATCCTCTTCTTCCTCCTAATTTATAACCTTAGATGGAATTAGCAGAGCATCATTATCACGATAAGATCATTAACCTTCTTCTTTCTAACATCACTCAATTACTAAAAGGACCTCTGAAAAGATATCTCCCATACTCCTTGGAACTCATTACTATCTTATTCCCAAACACTTGAATTGATTTCTCATCTTTTCATCTCCCCCTTAGGTCTAAAGCTGACACTTGAAAGTTATGGACCTATTCTATCATCTCTAATTGGTCTACATCCTCTTTTACTCTAATACTCGGGAATTTTTTTTCTCATGATTACCGAATTCTTCATAAAAAGGTACTAAGACCTCTTTCTAAGGTGTTTCTCTTTTCCTCTTCTCATTGGCTCATACGGCTGCTCCATTTAACTTTTTAGGAAATTACACTCGCATCAGCCTACCCCATAATGACATCTCCATTATGCTATCTAGGCAAACATGGAATATCATAACTTAATTGGAACCTCGTCTGATTACATACAATCTCGGGTAAACCTCCTAATGCTCTTGTTACTCTTGTGACTTAGCCACACTTCACTGCCCTTATCTAAATGTTAGGATTCTCAGTAGTAGTACTCACGTTCATTGCAACAAACATTTTAATTTCTCACCTACTATATGTAAAGTCTTATAAATCAAATCTCAGGACTACTATCATCACCCTCATGTTGTCATTCCTTTGATCATGACACTTGATGAGTCCGAGATTTAGACTCATTTAGGGCTTTATTTGGATAGATTTAGCGTCCTCAAATGCTTATTTTGTGCCAACTGATATAAAATCCTTGATTTCTAGGTATTTATATTGAGGAACAAAGCAATGACTCTAATTTGCAAAACGGAACGAAGCAAGCGAAAAGAAGGAAGAAAAGAAAGCCTGGTGATCACCAAGTCCATTTGGCGAGTCACCGAGTGACCATTTGATTGCCTAAAGTTCTAGTGTGCCAAGCCCTGAAGGAGAAAGTCAAGTTGGCGAGATAAATGAGCAATCATTGGATCGCCGAGTGATTTCGCGATGCAGTGTTGGATCGCCCAAAGTTACAGAACTTGAGGAAGCTGAAGGCCAAGGCAAAAAAATGAGGACATTGACCAAAGGGCGGATCGCCGAGCTGATCGGCAAGCCCGACTTACTGCACTGAATGGTCCTTCACGGTATATTGTTGGTGACTATAAATATGTTTTTGAACATTTAATCTGAGAGCTTTTTGAATCATATTTTTGAGAATTAGAATTTTCAGTTTGAACTATGAGTTTGGAGACAAGTTTTCCTTAGCTTTAAAGAATTGAAGTTTTCCATTTTGAGAAATTGGAAGTAGGTATTTGAGATTCTTCAATTTTGACTTTTATAAAGATGAAATTAATTGTACCCAGTTGATGGAAACACAATTTGGTAATTTTTTTTTATCTTTTTGTGATGTCTAGCTAAAACCCCAATTCTTGGGGTGTGATTATGTGATTATGGGCTAATTTAGCTTGTGAGTATTGCTAATTGTTAGTCTAAATGCTGTTTAGAAGTGATTTCAATCAGTAATTGTGGTTCAATTTAAAGAAATTTAGTTGCAAATGCAGTTCTACCTTCGTATTTTTGGCTTGCTCAAGAGAGAGGTTTTAAAACTAAGATTACTGAATTGATGGTATGTGGGTATTGGGTTGTCATGGGTTCATCTCGAGAGAGTGAATCCTAAACCCTTTTCCATACATTCAGCTTGAGAGGGTGAATGGACTAAAGCGTAGGTTGTTCTTATTTGCATGCTTATTGATGTTCGAGAGAAATCAACTTGATTCGAGGTAAATTGTTCGAGAGAAAGTTTACCTCCTGTAAAGTTTAGTTTATTCACTAATTTACAGTTATTTACTAACAGTTGCAATTACCCATTTGTCTACCTTAGCCTACAATCAAATCACATCCCAAGAATCCGTCTCATTCACTACTAAAAAAATGCTAAAAAACGACAAACAAAAAAGCGATGGACGGTGTCGCTCCAAAAAGCGACGCCATTTGCCACACTGTTCGTCGCTTTTTAATAAAAATAATTTTTTTAATTTTTTTTTAATAAAAAGCGATGGACGGCATCTCTTAGTTCGTCATTTTTTTCACGGAATTTTGCACTAAATATCTATATAATTAATTATTATTTATTTAATATATATAGAGACGTCGTCCGTTGCTTTTTATTTTAAAAATAATTATTTATAAATTAAAAAAAAACACGTTGTCCGTCGTTTTTAATTTATTTTATTTTATTAATTAGTTTTTTTTAAAAAGCGAGGGACGACATCTCTTAGTCCATCGTTTTTTGGACAATATATATAATCAAACATTTTTAAAAAGCGACGGACAACGTTTCTTAGTCCATCGCTTTTTGATCAAATATTTTTAAAGAAGCGACGGACAAAGAGACACTGTCCGTCGCTTTTTTTAAAATTATATTGAACCAAAAGCGGGTTTTCCCCCTATATTTTCATTTCTCTTTCTCTCCCTTCTCTCTTCTCTCTCTTCTCTCTAAAAACCAAATTGTTGCACCGCCGCCGCCCCAGGCCACCCCATGTCGCCGTCGTCATCGCCCTTCTCTCCCTTTGCACTAGTCTCGTCGTCGCCTTGCCCCGCTGGCGCCTCCACCCGACGTCCCACTACCTCTTTTCCTTAGATTGTTAAGGTTAGGGTTTAATATTTGTTTTTTTCAATTCTAGTAATATTTGATTTGTTATAAATTAGTTTATTGTTTTGGTTTGATGAATTGTGTTATTCAATTATTAATTTGTATATTTGATTATTGTTAGTTAGGGAGAGAATTAGATATTTTTTATTTTAGGGTTTTCTTCTAAATTGAGATTTTTTTAATATGATTGTGAATTGGGTATTTGAACTTAGAACTAACAAATAATTAGAAGTTAGAAGTTATAAAGTTAGAAGTTAGATTATTTGCATTTTTCAACTTTGAAATTCTTGAATTTAGTATGTTTGACGATTGAAGTTAGAAAAACATTGAATTGTTTAGGGAGGCAAGGGAAAAGGTAAAAGACCAGCATCTGATGTTTCGGAGCACAACTTCAGCAACGAGGGAGAGGCTTTTAACTCCCAAGCTGTACTATCTGAACCAAAAGATGACCAGCCATTACAGTTTTGGAGAGTGGAGATCCGCGCTAGATCTCATCCTGACTCAGCTAGAGCCCCAACAACGGCACCACCTATGGCCGCAGTGCCACCAGTACAGATCCCTCATCCCAGGCTACTTAACAGATTAAAATCCGATGGGTTGCGGACTATTCTAGAGGAGAAGCTACTCTCTATAGAGGGCCTTGAGGGCATATACTTCACAGTTAGGGACACCTTCTAATTCCACCGGTTCGAGCAGTTTACCAGGCTTCGAGGCCCCTACATTCCTACATGGGTCAGGGAGTTTTATACAACATACGGAGAACTGGTGCCCAAGGGGAAGAAGAAGGCCAATGTCTTTAGACCGGTGAAATTGGTCATGGTCCGAGGGAAGGAAGTCGGGTGCAGTAGTGAATACATTAACATTGTACTTGACAGGGCTCTAGGTGCTACAATGACATATGCGGGATTGCCTACTACTCAGTCCCTGGATGAATTAAAGGGCTGGCTTGCACTGTTCATTTCCGATACCACCCCGAGGTGGATCGAGGCAGGGGTCCTCATCGAGAAGAAGGACCTGAATATTGCTGCTCGGTTCTGGTTTGACTTTATCAGAAGCACCATCATTGTAACACTTCACAAGTTGAAATAAATAGGAAGAAGCTAATAATTGGAAATAGTCGTTTTTGGAAAGAAAGAAAATCTGGGAATTTGTTTAAGTTAGGAAAAAATTGAATTTTGATCAACTTCAAACGGCCATAACTCCTAGCTCAGGATGAGTTAGGTGTAGTTACATATATGGTTGGAAAGATCTTGGAATGATCTTTCCAGCGCCGCCAAGTTTACACGATTCCGAGTTTGTATGGGTAAGTTATTCCCTTTGGAAGTTGGGCTGTTGGATTAAAGAAAGTCTAATTCGGACTTTTGAAGGGTAGATTTGTCTTTTCCTTACCCAATTAATTTAATTCGTTATAATGAATTAATTAAGGGTCAAATAAGAAGGAGTTCAGTTTAGTCAATTGGAAAATACTCTAGGACTTGGAGAACAGAGAAAAGAAGAAAGGAGAAGAGGAACAACAAGAATTCGCTAAGAACGATCGATTTTGGTTGTGGATTCGCCAAGGAATTGCTCTTACAAGGTATGTGAGTCTCTCATAGCATTAGGTTCGTTCACCCACACGCCAAACATGTTTAGTTCAGCGAAATTTGTCTTAAAAGAGTTTGAAAGTTGATATTCTTGACACGTATTCTTGAATTTGAATGTTGTTCTTGAATTGGGATGAATTGAGGGATTTCTGGGATCTTTGAGTTGAATTATAGAGTTGTTTTGAGTTAGGTTTTTAGGTACATATGCTGGGCATTGGAATCTAAAATGAATTTGAGAAAAATATTCGAGTTTAGGCGAATTGGGGCTGTAAAACGGAGAAGGGAAAAGTCGAGTGTTATTTGGCACTCTCCCCCAATGACCAAAATGTTTCTCCGTGTCGCGGTTAACACGCGGACTCCTCTGTATCAAAATTTAATTTTGCGAGTAATTATTTAAAACACCTCCGCGTCGCAGATTTGTTCCAACACGGTGATTTCGTGACTTTTCTCATGTTTAGCTATCTAAAATCATTCCTAAACATCAGGAAACTTTTCCTATCACAAATCATAATCCTTGAATCCATAATTCCATTCAAGGACCAGTTAAGAGTTAAGTCAAGAGTGGGTAAGATTAAAGTCAAGAGAAGTCAAGAGTCAAATAACTTTGTTTTAAGACTTAAGTTTTGAACATGAGTAAAGAGTAAGAGCAAAGTTCATTTTCTTTAAAATGATATATGAGAACTAAGTATTCCGAAGAGTAAATGTTTTCACATTTACTTAGAGGAAACTGAGATTTCCAAAAGAGTTTTGAACAACAAAAGGGAACATTGATTCCAACAGAACTTTTAAGCTAAGTTTGAGTAATTATCTCAAACCAGAGAACAAGTTATTTTAAAAACATATGAGCTGCATATTTTGGGAGTAGTATTGAGCACCGATATAGGGACGCACGTTCATATTAACTCAATCTCCCATAAACCATGTAGCCATCATGGGCAGAAAAATGGTCATACTTTTTAGATGATTCCTTAGTGCTTTTCAGCATAGACTAGTAGATCCACTTAGTAGATTAGGTTCTATATCGATGGCAAGGTATAGGACGGTCCTTGGCAATGTGAGGTAAAATGTTGTACCATCAGTTAGGCTCATAGTGATGGTTGTCGGTTAGAGAATCTCCCACGAAGTTATATTACTTTTTATATGAGTAACGTTAAGTTTGTTATTATTTTATCTTTAAACGAAGTAACATTGTTTTCAGTTGTTTTATAAGCTCTTTATATATATCGCATGTGTTTTACTACTTTATATTGAGTTGACTTATTCATGAGTTGAGAAGAGCCAAGGTAAGTGTTTATTTCATAATCTCTTTCAAGCCTGTGTATGTTAGCATTCCAACTAGCATACTTGTACATTCAATGTACTGAGGCCAGTTGGCCTACATCGTATTATGATGCAGATGTAGGTAACCAGGATCAGCATCCAGCGCCTCGTTGATCCAACTTGAGCATTCAGAGTCTTTTGGTGAGCCTCATTGCATTCCAGAGGACTCTTTTATTCGCTTTCTAGTTTAGTTCATTAGGATGCTGTGGGGTTTGTCCCAACATCCATCTCAGTTGTTTAGAGGCTTCATAGACAATTAGTGGTTCAGTAGTCTTTACATTATCATTCTTATGTTAAAGACTTGGATTGCCATTTTTAGCTAAGTTGAATGTTTGATTCTTTTAATATTCTAAGTTATATTATTTAGTTGTTTGAGTAAGATCATTTGGTCATTGTAAAAATGCTAGAGTCTTCTACCGAGTTAAGTAAGCTAGGCCAAGGGGTTCGCTTGGGGACAATAATGGTTCTCGAGTGCCAGTCCCGCCTAGGGTGTAGACTCGAGGTGTGACAATTATGCCATCCCAGAATGAGTCTTTCCTTCGCCACCCTAAGGCGGTCTTCCTTAGGTCAATCATATCCAGAAGGAGCATTAACCTGGGATTCCTCATAGAGCAGGAGATGGCCATGAAGGCCAAGCAGAGCCAGACCTCCCTACCATTCCCAGTCCTGATTATAGAGCTGTGCCAGCGTGCTGGAGTTCCTCATGACGAGATGAGAGATTTTGAGGTCATCCCTACATCCTCCACTGATATTCGGTGTATAGAAGCTGAGTACACTCGAGAGGAGGCAGACAGGAGGAGAGCAGCTCTGGTGGACACATCTCACATCTTTGGAGATTGACATAGAGACAATTACAGCAGAGGCATCTTTGCCTACTCCGGCCTCTGGGACTTCAGGTACATCTGCTCCCACTTCTTCCTCCCAGGCTCCTGGTACTTCTACTTCTTCCCAACCCGCCAGGATTACTCATACTATGATCCTGAAGATGGGGAACCTGGCCCATTCGACTGATGTGAGGGCCACCCGACTGATGTGAGGGCCACTCGACTAGAGACTGCAGTTCCATGGATGATCGATAGTGCCATGCTTGCCGTCCTGACCCCCCTCCGAACTTCTATTGATGATTTGACTGCGAGGGTCACGACTTGTGAGCGTCGACAAGGGGAATCTTCTGAGGTGATGATTTTGAAAGTCGAGGTTGCAGATCTGAGGAAGGACGTGGACTACTTGAAGTCCACTGATTTCACTTCCTTATTAGAGGCAATAAATGATGTGGATGCCCAGCCCAGTTTTGATATTCCTCCGGTCACCACTGGAGATATGCCGATAAATGATGTGGCAGCTGATGAGTCGGAGGCAGAGATCGATGAGGAGGAGATTGAGGTTAGAGAGGGGACCATATATGGAGACCTGCCAGATCTGGAAGAGACGATTGCACAGTCGGTGATCAAGTCATCGCTGACAGAGACGTCCATAGCAGGCCCTAGTGGATCTGGTGTTGCTGCTACTACCCTAGGAACTGATGCCCCGACAGATGGAGCAACTGTTTAGACAGGACTTTTCTTTACCTCCCTCTCTGTCATTTTTATTGATTTTTGGATGTTTATTGCATTTGAGGATAAATTTCTTTTTTTGTTTGTGGTGGGGTGAGGTATTCCCATACCAACCTCTTGTGATTATTATTTCTGTTTATATATTGGGTTTTGCGCTATATATTGTGTCTTGACACTGTTGTTGTGGATGTTTGAGCTTGTGGCTCCTTATTTTGAATGTAAATAATTTTTGGACCCTTCCAAAAAATGTTGCCACCTCTTGTGTATTTAATTGTGGCTGTTTTTGTGCAAATTTAAGTGTCGATTGTGATCAATACCGATGACTTGAATAATGCTTTCATTCAAACAAACATGAATGTACGGCTACGATGAGACCAAATGAAGTTGCATAGGCAATATATGAAATCTTTGCATCTTGTTGTGACTAGCCAATTATCAAAGTAAGTCTTTTCACGACCCGAGCTACCCCATAGAAGTAACATGGCGTACTTGACTTCAAAGGGGTCTCGTACAAGCCCTTAACATCATCATAACATAAAGACATAGAATAATGCAGAAAAATTTTAAAAAAACTTTTACAATTGAAGTCAACTTCTTTTCATACAGGAAAAATAGGAAACTACATTTTGTCTCATCCACCATCTAACAAAAGAGTACAAATAGGGACAAAGCCCTTTACATCAATAAAGTCTCCAAAAATAGGAAATACAATATAGTCTAGAACATAGAAGGTAAACTAGAAACTAGAACCAATAGCATCTTCTCCTCGAACTTGAAGACTCACCAAGCCTAGGGAATAGTAGACCCAAGCTTCACTTGAAGAACTAGTAGTCTCAGCTACCGGAACCTATACTCATAGTAAAGTAGAAAATATGGGTTAGCACAATGAATTGTACTAAATATGGAAGCCATGTATAAAAACCTTAAAATATGCATAAAAGGGACATTTAGTTGAAAACATGCGTTTACCAAGTTTAAAAACCATTATTCACACATGAAAAAACATAAAGCAACCAACATATAAGTAACCCAAAGCCATACTAGTGCAATGCAAAGGTAAGATCCCATAATCCTACCAAATGCTAAGTACCACCTTTAGGCCACCAACAACATACATATTATACTTTACCATAACCATAGCCAACATACATAATAGAGAAGTCATTCATACTTATATCTTTTCATACATAGTTCATAAGTCATCATAACATCATAATCATAAGAGAACCTTACCACAACCCCTCTTAGAGTCTACTTGTGCAATGCATAAGTGGAGTCCCATACCCCCACTCATACTAAGTAGGACCCCTTAAGAAGTCATAATTAAAGTCCATGTTCTTACCACAATTCATATTCATACCATTAGGGAAGAATTGCATTAACCGACATAGACCATATAAGCTACATGGAATACTGTGTTCTACCCCCACACCGGAAAGAGGTGTCCTACTTGCCTAAGGTAGAACGTACATTTTTAACTTCTAGGTGGATCCACTAGCTAAGACCTATGTGGGCACATATTTATCGGATATGGGGATTTCTACTAGAAACCCGGACTACTAGCATAAAAGGTTTCCATCCCATGAGACAACATACATTGGGAAGCCGGACTTGCTAAACGTAAAAGCCCCCATCTTATTTTCACATCCACTTGGTGCTACACATAATTCCCTTTAAATGTGATACCAAATCTTTACCTAAGTTTATATTCATAAGAGAGTGTATTAGACACTCATGTCAACACATCATCATAACAGCTCATAGGTTTGTTTAAGTGAGAATGCTCCTTTCACTTTAGAAATATTAGCATGTGAGTAAACATTTCACATTGTAGTCGTATTATGATCATGAGAATGTCCTTTCAATCAACCCAACAAGATCATGATAAACATACATACATACTTAATTCATAATCAAGTGTTTATGGTATAGGGAAGAAGGATCTTACATCAATACCACAACATTAGATATAGGGTCAATACTATCCAAGTAAATCACATATTCATATAGAATCAACATCAACATACACAAACCCTAGCCAATTACCCTTCAAGGCCATGAACCATCACCAACCCTAACTTCTAGAATTACAACATTAAATAGAGAGATGTCACAATTCAACACCCTAACAACATAAACATAATCAATTATCTACTTCCATGACCATTTAAGTCACATCTTAGTTCACAATTTAGGAAGAAAGGGAAACCATGGGTCCAAGAGAGATTTTTCATCAAAAACCATCCATACTACAACAATCTAACCATAAACCATCATAATTAATCATAATAGATCATCATTGAACAATAGAAATCATTTTGGAAGAAGACCCATGATCAGAATAAAACCTAAATTTTGGAAGTCTTAAAAACACACTTTGAAGGGACTTCTTGGGGGATGGATACCCAAGAATGAAGATCATCCATACCTTAGGTTGAATTCCTCACGAAATTGGAGAAGAAATATTTGTTCTTGAACCCTATCTTGAGCTTTGACCTAGTTCTTCAATGGAGTTTAGAGAGAGAATATTTTGAGAGGGAAGTGGGTTGAGTTTTATGTCTTGTGAGTCATGAGGAGTTAAGTTAAGTTAAATGACTTAAAACTATGTATATAAGTCTAATATAACTAATAATAACTGTCCCCACCCTTAATTAATTAGGAATTAATTGAAATGTTTGAGCCTTGGCTGATTTGCACCAACTTTAGTAGACCTCACCTACGACTCCCCCACCTACGGACCGTAGGTGGGGCTACACCTCATGCTGCACATCCGTGCTTAGGGTCAAATAGGGGGAAGAGCAAGGCAAGGGTGAGGAGACTAAGTCTCAACCCACGACACCCACTTACGGTCCATAGGTTGGGTGACACCACGTACTGCATAGTCGTGGTTTGGGTCTGAGACTTGGTCATTTGGGAAGTTTGGGGGAGAAACCAAGTGTTGACTCACGACTCCTACCTATGAGGCATGAGTCAACCTACGACTCATACGTTGCCACTCATAGATGGTATTGTCTTTTTGACAATTTTCAGGCAGCCCCTAGGTCCTCCTCAAGGACCCTTAAGGGGTCATTGGGGGGGGGGAATGCCTTGATGTCTAGGGACTATAAACTTAGTAATAAGTTAGGGAGGTCATTTTACGACTATTTTATTGACGTTAACCCTTTTTAGAACACTTGATTACATGTTAGGTTCTAGCTTAAGTCATTAGAATTCTGGAGTGTTACAAGTATCTTGTGATGAACATCGCACACTAGCGAAAGTGTGGAGTCTTGTTTCACATTGGTGTCAATGCCTTGTGTGATGAGCTTATCGTGAACCATGTGTGATGACACCTAGAATTTGCCCCATTGGTCCGGTTGACCAAGTGATGTGAACTCTTGAAATGATCTTAGGCAACAATTTTAGAGAGTGAAACAATTTGACATTATACCTCTTTTGTGGCCTACCTTGTGAGTGTGTGATCTTTGCCTGAACACCCTTTGAACCTTATCCTATTCTTGGAAGAAACTTGATTAAATTGTGACCTTTCTTTATCCCTTCACCCATAATCCTCATGAAGTGTGGTTTGTTTGAATAGACAACTTAGGCCAAAAGCCTAAGTTGGGGTGTGGTGAACAGAGAAAGTAAATCAAAAAGTGCAAAGAAGTCCCCCTTGACCCATAGTTTTGAGAAAGATGGAACCCCTCCATACAAAAAATAAAAATAAAAAAAATAAAAAATAAAAAGAATGAAAAAGTTGTGGAATAAAGTTGCGAAAGTTGCAAAACAAATGGGTTGTCCGGTATTCCATGGAAAGTGAATAATGGGGTGACTTATGAGCATGAATGAAAATGTTGAAGAAAAGGAAATGAAGTGTTGTTCATACCACATTTTATGAGGATAGCAGCCACTGAGCCTAAATGACCATACTTTTACACTCAACCCCGTTACAAGCCTTTAAAAGACATTTTTGATCTTAAGTGAACTCAAATAAGTGTTGGTTGGAAAATAAGGGGAAACCTATGGGTGGAGTTATGCTTGTGTTCATCTTTGTGAGTGTGAGAATTGTAGGTGATTCTGGAACTATAAAAGTGTTGAACCATTGTGTGTGAATATGGAATCATTCTTTGTGTGAGGGCATTTGAATACCTTTGTTGAGCTTGAACTTGCATTTGAAGCAAGTATTGTGAACTTGAGAATGTTTGGTAAAAGTGGGTCACAACTTAAATCTTTGAGTGCACAATTGATCCTTGCATAAGTAAATTGAGTCTTGTTGTGTCCATTCATGATTGAGTCTTGTGTAGCACTATTTGAGACATCCTTTTTGAACTCTTGATCTTGAGTTTTACTTGAGGACAAGTAAAAGTTTAAGAGGTGTTGATGAGTCCGAGATTTGGACTCATTTAGGGCTTTATTTGGATAGATTTAGTATCCTCAAATTCTTATTTTGTGCCAATAACTGATGTAAAATCCTTGATTTCCAGGTATTTGGATTGAGGAACGAAGTAAGGAAATTAATTTGCAAAAAAAGAATGAAGTGAGCTGAAAAAAGGAAGAAAAGAGAGCCTGGTGATCGCCAAGTCCATTTGGTGAGTCACTGAATGGCTATTTGACCGCCTAAAGTCCAGTGTGCCAAGCCCTGAAGGAGAAAATCAACTTGGCGAGAGAAAGGAGCAGTCGGTGGATCGTCGAGTGGTTCCGCGATGCAATGTTGGATCGCCCAAAGTTACAGAACTTGAGGAAGATGAAGGCCAAGGCAAAAAGGCGAGACATTGACCAAATGGCGGATCGCCGAGCCCGACTTACTGCTTCGAATGGTCCTTCACATCATATTGTTGGCGACTATAAATACTTTTTTGAACATTTAATCTGAGAGCTTTTTGAATCATATTTTTGAGAATTAGAATTTTCAGTTTGAACTCTGAGTTTGAAGACAAGTTTTCCTTAACTTTGAAGAATTGAAGTTTTCAATTTTTGAGAAATTGGAAGTGAGTTTTTGAGATTCTTCAATTTGGACCTTTGTAAAGACGAAATTAATTGTACCCAGTTGATGGAAACACAATTTGGTAATGATTTTTATCTTTTTATAATGTCTAGCTAAAACCTCAATTCTTGGGGTGTGATTATGTGATTATGGGTTGATTTAGCTTGTGGGCATTGCTAATTGTTAGTCTAAATGTTGTTTAGAAATGATTTCAATCAGTAATTGTGATTCAATTTAAAGAATTGTAGTTGCAAATGCAGTTCTACCTTCATTTTTTTGGCATGCTCGAGAGAGAGGTTTTAAAACCAAGATTACTGAATTGATGGTCTGTGGATATTGGGTTGTCATGGGTTCAGCTCGAGAGAGTGAATCCTAAATCATTTTCCACACATTCAGCTCGAGAGAGTGAATGTACTAAATCGTAGGTTGTTCTTATTTGTATGCTTGTCGATGTTTGAGAGAAAATGACTTGATTCGGGGTAAATTGATCGTGAGAAAGTTTAACTCCTCTAAAGTCTAGTTTATTCACTAATTTACAACTATTTACTAACAGTTGCAATTACCCATTTGTCTACTTTAGCCTATAATCAAATCACATCCCAAGAACCCATCTCATTATTGTCATCTTCGTATTATTTGTTGTTGTTGTAGCTGATAGTTAAAACCAAAACCCCCTATTTGACATTCGTGTCACCCCCTGATTTACATTATGTTTTTATTCGTAAATGTCTATTCATATGGCTGATTTGAACATATTCGTACTTTACTCTTGAATCTTAAACATGTACCACTCCCTGTGGGATTCGACCCCAACTCATTTAGTTGAATTATTAAACAGACTAACGATCGTTGACGCTTAGAACTGTATTAAGTGTCCTTGAAACGTTAATCAACACTCATCTCAAATTCAAGCTTAATCTTTATCACTAAAACCGAATATCAATATGACTGTTCGCCTACTGTATAATACTAACTCACCACTACTATGCATAAATTAAGAAACACTCATCCAGTAAGACCTTATGACAAGTAGTCAATCCTTACCTCTTAGTCTCCATACTCACAATTTACTATCACATTCCACTTCACAACTTAAGTACTTTTTACTCACTTGTTGCACATTACCTCTCAATTAGCTCTATCATCCTCTGAATACTATAGGGCTTCCCTCTTCAAAAAAAAAAAATCATAATCCTAGCTTGGGTCTATCTCCTCATGAATACTCTCCTATCTGATTCCACACATATACTTAGTCTCCTTTAACACGATGACACATCGACATCAACTCTAATCTGGTTAAAATCATACTCTAACTCATTTTGACTAGTAACTTTTCTCTTTCTTCAATCAAGAACTCTCTACAACATTATTACTCCTTTTTCTATTCATAAAGAAACTCGTCACTTATAACCGACTGGGTACACGGTTGCGATAACATAATATTCCCCATCATTACCTCATTTCATTAAATGACTGAACCTCTAAATACTTTCCTCGAACTCTGGGCACTTTTACTACTATTGCTCATGATATCGTAACTCATGCTACCTTTTTGGGTGAAAATACTACCCAAGCTCTAAACATACTTCCTCATAAGGATCTCAGCTGAAACAAGACTTAGAGAAGATAGTACAACTCACTTTTTAGCTCATACGCATGATTCATATAAATATGGGTGCATATTCTTTTGAAATTTCAACACTAAAGCTTACTCACGGGCTTCTCTCATGCCCCTCTAAGGTCCCTTCACTTTTTCAAGACTTTTGATAACAACAACTCATCCATAAGGATCTTGGGCTTTACTTTTCAACCACCTCTAGTATGAAGGATAGTCAAATGAATCTGAGAAAGACACGAGTATGAATAAATCTCTATGACATAGCTTTATTGAACGATTAAGAATATGAAAGAAGGGAAACTTTTCTTGAATGCTTGTAGTCCCTCGTTTATAGAAGTGGGGCTCTCACAACCAAAAACAAGTTCCTACCAACATGGCTTTATAAACACCCTAGGACACTTGAACTCTGTGCTCTGATACCAAGTTTGTCACAATTCGATTCTACACCCTGGACGTGACCGGCACTCGAGAATCATTGATGGTCCCCAAGCGAACCAAATCATGGATGACTACAAGTAGAAGACTAACTTAAGCATACATAAGCTTAAAAACTGAATTAAATTCAACAAACTCAGCCTAAAAATAATCTGAACAATACTCAATAGATAATTCAGAGTTTGTAAAAACAACTCAAGGAAGTTACATACTGAAAACTACTCAACTTTGTCTATCAATGAAGCCTCTTCTATTACAGAAGGATATCGGGACAAGACCCACGATATCTCAAAACTATTAACTGTAAGATAAGGTGAAGTCCTCCGGAATATAAGAAGGCTCACCAAAGCTGACTGGAACATCTTACGACCACAACGAAATACATGTTGATGATCCTGAATACATGTATCTGCATCATTCCATGATGCAGGCCAAATGGCTCAGTACATGGAATGTATGAGCATGCAAGGGGAATTCTAAAGCATAAAAATAAGCTTGAACTGGTGGAAAAGAAACATACTTACCTCTTCTCAACTCACTCAACTCAAAGAAATATAGTTCAACTCAACCCAGAGAAAATAAGGCTCAACTCAATGATAAGATATTCAACTAAGTGAAATAAGGCTCAACTCAATAATAAGATATTCAACTCAGTGAAATAAGGCTCAACTCAATAATAATATACTCGAATCTGGGTACTCAACTCTGGATACTCAACACAATATAAAACACCAATACAAATGCAATATATGGAAAGCTTTTAAAACAGTAGAAAGAAACTCAATGTATTGAAAAATATAATAGTGACTCAGTTTGCATGCAAGGAAACAATATAAACTCTTATTGTATATGAAAATACAAAGTAAACTCTGTGCATATAAGAATACAAAATATCTCTGTGGGAATTTCTCTAACCGACAACCATCATTATGAGCTATGTGATGATACAACATCTAACCCACGCTGCCAGAGTCGTCCTATACTTTATCGGGATATAGAACCTACTACTAAGTGGATCCACTAGTCTATGATTAAAAGCATTAAGCAATCATCTAAAAAGTATGACCCTTTTTATCCACGTTGGCTACATGGTTTATGGGGGCTGTTAGTTATCTGAACTCTCCCCCATATCGGTGCTCAATACTACTCCCAAAATATAGTTAGCTCATTATGTTTTAAAGAAAACATTTCCTCTTTCTATGGTTTGAGAATATTACTCAAAAATATTTCTCTTAAAAGAGATGGTACTCTAACTGCTCAAAACTCTTTTGGAAATCTCAGTTTCGTCTCATCTTAAATGTAAAAACATTTACTCTTGGGAATACTTAGTTCCCATATGTCATTTTAAAGAAAATGAACTCAGCTTTACTCTTTCTCAACTCAGTGCTCAAGTCTTTAAAATAAGTTTTAAAACAATTTGTAAAATGATTTCTTAAAATAGGGTTCATGCTGAATTATGGACGTGAACGACTCAATTCAAGGTGTTCAATAACCATTCATAGAATTATGTACTTGTAATTCAACAACTCAAGAATTCAAGGAGTCAATGATACTACTCATCTCAAGAATGCTCGACTCGGAGGTGTTCACGCGAAATTATGGGCATGAACTACTCGACTCAAGGACTTAATGGGTAACAATAATAGTCCCTTGATTAGGAATATAATCTCAAAAGGATTATGAACTCAATACTCAAGATTTAGAACTTGAAGATACTACTCCTCTCAAAGATGCTCAATTAGTGAACATCATGCAGAATTTATGGGCATGAACCACTCGACTCAAGGGTCTACATAACTAGATGGAACTCATGTATACGACTCTTCTCATCCTCATACTTACCTCCTCAAAACTAAATTCAAATCTGTAACACCCCATATCTGAAGTAGACAAAAAATGCAGACTTTGAGAAGTTGCAGGTACAACCCACGGTTGCCATCCATGGACCGTAGGTCAGACCACGGTCTTTGCTGGTGATCCATGGTTCACCACTGCAGCTCCTCCCAAAACCCAGCTCAGAAAATTGGCTAAGTCTCGACCCACGGTCCGTAGGTCAGACCATGGTCCGTGGTCTATGTCCGTGGATCAAGACTCCCTTACCCAGCCTCTGACATGAACTACAGTCGACCAGCATGGACCGTCGTTCGATCCACGGTCCGTAGGTTTGACCGTAGATGAGGGTCAACAGCCAGTTAGATGAAAATTGTGATTGGGTCAACTTCAATTGGTCATAAATCTTAGTACAAAAGGAATTATATGTCCCATAACCTATGATATTATAGATAATTGAATCCTCTTTCCAATGCCACCGAGTTTGCTAAACTCCTACCTCCGAGTAAAATGTTATGCTCGTTTTAGTGAAGGACTGTCAAGCAGGCTTGACTTACGGACCCAATCTACGGACCATAGATTGACCTATGGCCCATAGGTCCCATCCGTCGATCACTCCGACAACAGTTATGTCCCATAGGTCTCGTTCGTCAATCACTTCGACAACAGTTAAGTTAGGGGTCTTTTGGTCTTTTCCTATTTTGTTTAACCCTTAAGATACGTCGTTTAAACCCTAAATCATGAAAGTTTAGTCAATTTAAGCCTAGAAACATAACTAGAACTTACCTAAGTCAATCATTAATCAAACTTGGAAAAATTAGAACGTTAAGAGGAGAAAGAAGTCAAGAACCCTAGTTCAAGAACGCAACAAGTTTTCTTCAGTATGTGGGATTTCACTAGTGGGTTCCTTTCACCCATTAGGTCCCTAGTTTTCAGTCAGTTTCTTGATTCCCTTATTATGACTAGACCTAGGGTTTCTTGAATGTTAGAATTATTGGGTTCTTAGCTGTTAGAATGATCCAAATAAGATTAGTATGTTAATATTCAGTTT